>JAODAL010011881.1:0-97911 GCA_025379985.1 Phyllomedusa bahiana | reverse complement strand
AGAAGGGTTTGCTACTCGTTGACTGGAGAACATATACATGGATAATGTATAACCTTTCTGGTTTCCTTAAAGGAGTCTTCCCACTTTCGCTTTTGCCGTATCAATCATAGTACTATGAGCCGACCATCTTTGAGAATGGGGGATAGAGACACTGGCGACTATCCTCCAAATTAATTTCTATGAGAGTTCTGAATATAGCCGAGTGAATGCGTTCCCCATTCTCTATGATAGTCAGTTCATAGCCACCTACATCACAAAATAACATCAATGGGAAAACCCCTTTAACTTCTCATTGAAAGGAAAGAGGATTAGCAGCTTTCTCTTACATACACTTTCATGTTTCCATGATTGAAAATACACTAGACAGATTTCCTGCTGGTTTTCCACACAATTCTATGTCTCAGCAATGTATCACTGGTATGAGGAATCCATCAAAGATCTTTTAAGTGCACACACGTGAGGGACTATTCTATTGATCTTACCTCCTTTTCCTATTGTTTTAGATAATCCTCTTTCTTAATGCTTTTGCTCGCTTTGATTTGCATTAGCCAATGCTTCCCATTCAAATGATGCCAATTGTGGCCTCTGTGATATCATTACCCAGCAATTTTAAAAAATAAAATTTTTTGATGTCGGGTGAAATGAAAATTCTGCCCCTATAAAATAGAAATTTTTTACGGGAAAATAACAAGAGCCTTTTTAGGGACCACGCCATCTAAGGGCAAAAAACCAACATAGGGTCCACTGCCCCTAATAGCTGTAGGCCGGACTCCCCATGACCAAACATGGCCTTAATTGACTTTTGAATTTAATTTACGGCAGTTAAATAGATAACAAATGTAGTTTCATAGAAAGAGATAAATTCCGGCACTCGTGCTCCAGATTTAGGTAAAGTAGAAAAAACGCATTTTAAAAGGGTAAACTAAAAAAAATTTAAAAAATACATCGCTGTTTTTTACCGTTTCGACCGGGATTACGACTAAGAGCCTAGGAACCGGGTCAAAACGCGTAAATTACAGCGTGTATATTTAATTTTTTTTACTGTTTAAAACCCCAAAAATTCATTTTTTTACTTTACCCAAATCGGGGCACGAGTGCCGGAATTTCTCTTTTCTAACAAACTTTTAGCTGAGACGTCCAGCCGGGGTGTCCGCTTCCCCTTTGCCCGTGTGTGGGAAAGGGTTTTCAGACAACCCCGACTGCCTGAGATCCCTGGTGAGCGTTCATCTATTTTTTCTTTTTTGTATCTACAGTCATGGCCAAAAGTTTTGAGAATGACCCAAATATGATATTTTCACATGATCGGGTTGCCCTCTGATTTTTATGTGTGTTTGTCAGATGTTTTTTATCAATACAGAAATACAATTTGCAATCATATTATGATTAACAAAAGCTTTTATTGACAGCTAGAATGATTTTAATGCAGCAAGTCAATATTTGCATGTTGACCCTTCTTCTTCAGGACCTCTGCAATTCTCCCTGGCATGCTCTCAATCAACTTCTGGACCAAAATCCTGACTGATAGCAGTCCATTCTTGCACAATCAATGCTTGCATTTTGTCACAATTTTGTTGGTTTTTGTTTGTCCACCTGTCTCTTGATATTGACCACAGTTCTCAATGGGACTAAAAATCTGGGGAGTTTCCAGGCCAGGGACCCCAAAATCTCTGTTTTGTTCCCTGAGCCATTTAGTTATCACCTTTGCTTTATGACAAGGTGCTCCATCATGCGGGAAAAGGCATTGTTGATCACCAAACTGCTTTTTGGACGGTTGGGAGAAGTTGCTCTTGGAGGACTTTTCTGGTACCTTTCTTTAATTTAGGGATGTGTTTTTTAGCAAGACTGTTAGGGGAGCCGATTCCCTTGGCTGAGAAGCAACCCACACATGAAGGGTTTTTCTGGATGCTTTACAGTTGGCATGAGACAAGACTGGTGGTATCGCTCACCTTGTTTTCCTCCGAACAAGCTGTTTTCCCAGATGTTCCAAACATTTCGGAAAGGGGATTCATCAGAGAAAATACTTTACCCCAGTCCTCAGCAGTCCACTCCCTGTACCTTTGGCAGAATTTTCAGTCTGTCCCTGATGTTTTTTTTCTGGAGAAAAGTGGCTTCTTTGCTGCCCTCCTTGACCACCAGGCCTTGCTCCATGATCTCCACCTCACAGTGCGTGCAATGCACTCACACCCCTGCCTGCTTTCCATTCCTGAGCAAGCTCTGCACTGCTGGTAGCCCGATTCCGAAGCTGAAACACTTTTAAGAGACGGTCCCCGGCGCTTGCTGGTCTTTCTTGGACACCCGGAGCCTTTTGGCAACAATGGAACCTCTCTCCTTGAATTCCTTGATGATGCGATAGATTGTTGACTGAGGTGCAATCTTTCTAGCTGTGATACTCTCCCCCGTTAGGCTAGTTTTGTGCAGTGCAATGATGACTGCACCCTTATTTCTTTAGAGATAACCATGGTTTTAAAAAAGAGAAAACAATGATGCCAGCACCACCTCCTTTTAAAGTGTCCAGTGGTGTGATTCTTACTTAATCATGACAGATTGAAACTCCAGCCCTGTCCTTATCAACACCCACACCTGTGTTAATGGAGCAATCACTGAAACGATTTTTAGCTGGTCCTTTTAAGGCAGGCCTGCAATGAAGTTGAAATGTGTTTTGGGGGGAAAAGTTCATTTTCTAGGCAACTATTGACTTTGCAATTAATTGCTTTTTAAGCTGATCACTCTTTATAACATTCTGGAGTATATGCAAATTGCCATTATAAAACCTGATGCAGGAGACTTTGTAAAAGTTAACATTTGTATCATTCTCAAAACTTTTGGCCATGACTGTACGTAGTTTCATAGAACTCCAATTCTAAAAAAGTTGGGACTCTGTAAAATGTAAAGAAATCGAGAATGCAACGAGTTGGAAATCTCTTATACCATATTTTATTTATAACAGAACATAGAACACATAATCGGACAAAAAACTCATTTAGAAATTGATGGCAGCAACACATGTCCAAAAAGTTGAGACAGGACCATGTCTACCATTTTGTACCATCCCTTCAATTAACACCAATCTGTAAATGTTTGGGAAGTGAAGAGCCCGATTGCTGCAGTTTTTGGAGACGAATGTTGTCCCATTGTTATCTGATGGAGGATTTTAACTGCTCAACAGTCCTGGGTGATCTGTTGAATTTTTCATTTCCTAATGTGTCAAATGTTTTGTATTGGTAACATATCTTGACTGCAGGCATGCTTTTGTGTTGGATACAGTATGCAGTTTAGCATTGTCTTGGTTAAATATGCAAGGCCTACCCTGAAAGAGACATTGTTTGGATGTGAGCGTATGCTGTTCTAAAACCTATATGCTGCTCAGCACTGATAGTGCCTTTCAAGATGTGTAATTTGCCTGTGCCATTGGTACTTAAACAAACTATCATCAGAGATGCAAGCTTTTGCACTGTGTGCTGACAACAAGCTAAATGACTCCTCTCGAATCTGCAGGAAAAGAGGTCCATGGTTTACATAAAGAAATTTACATTTTTATTTATCTGAAAACAGACGCAATCCATTAAGACTCTTCCCATTTTAAATGAGCTTTGGCCCAGAGAAGATGGCAGTGTTTCTGGATTGTTTTGATATATGGTTTCTTTTTTACATGATTGAGCTTTTACTTGCATTTGTCGAGATCTGTTCTCAGACAGTGATTCTGGAAGTATTAGCGTGTCCATGCAGTAATTTGCAGTGCTGCCATAGATTATGAGCATCCATTATTGACCATTGGCTTTTTACTTTGTGCCCTTAGGGCCTCATGTATGAAAACTGTCTAGGTCTAAGACTTTCTTTGTTGCCCATAGCAACCAATCAGAGCTTCCATTTCATTTTTTCAGAGCACTATATGAAATGAAAGGGGAGCTCTGATTGGTTGCTATGAACAGCTAAAAAAAAAAAAAAAGGCTTAGACCTAGACAGTTTCCATACATGTGCCTTTTAGATTTCTCCATATTCTCTGTATCTTTTGATGATATTATACATGTAGATGGTGAGATATTTAAAATCTTTGCAATTTTTCAAAAATTTCAGCTGCCTGTTAACCCTGTCCCAACATTTTGAGATTTGTTGCTGACATCAATTTGAAAATGAGTTTTTCTACATAAAATGGAAAAATGTCTAACTTTCAATATCTGATATGTGTTCTATGTTATTACGATTAAGAGCCAGCCTTTGGGCTCGAAACGCGTAAAATGGCTATTGACTAATGTTCTTAACCATGTTTTTTTTAAAATGGTTTCAATAAATTTGCGTCTTTTATAACTATTTTGAATTATCTGGATTGTCTCAACACGAGTGCTGGAGCTACATTTGCATCTGTTTCCATGTCGTTCTATGTTCTCTTGTGAATAAAATATGGCTGTAGGTTAACAAATTCTTCTTATTAGGGCATATTATGAGGACAGCTGAATTATAGAATACATGCTGATAAAAACTAGTACAGGTAAAATTGTGGATTAACTCACAGACTAGTGTTTTTCTGACATGTGCATTTACAGAATATTTTTATTATATATTACACATTAATTTTTATCACTCCATCAGGTGAGCAGTAACAATATTGTGTACTTTCCCAGTTTATACTGCTTATATGCACAGGGGAATCCTGCGCTTGTCTCCCTCTTGTTTCTCTTGTGAAATAGCACTAAGAGACACATTTATAAGACTATATACATTTTTTAATCCCTGGCATATCAAATTAAAACTAGTTAAGTAAAAAAGATACACTTGAGTACAACTGCAATAACTTACCTTCTACTATATTTTTGGCAGATGCCAACATTAAAGCCATTCCCGTATCTGCAGTGGAATCATCTCCAAGATGTGGTGTGTTAGAGATTATTATGCCATAACTTGAAATCAACTTTAGGTCCAGGTGGTCCACCCCTGCCCCAGAGCTTGCTATGACTTTAAGATTGGGAAGAGAATCCAGAAGTTCTTTGTCAACTACAGGCAGGTGCCACCATATCAAGATTGCTTGTATCTTTGGAGCGTACACATCCTTATTTTTGGAAAATTCTTCTAGGTAGACCATTTGGAAGTGCTTTTTTACAATAGATTCATACATTTTTGGAAATCCCCTGGACCCTCCACAGTATGACATCAGAGTGTATGGAAGTGCCTCCATTTTTTCTAGAAAATAATTGATTACATTATTTTTATTATAACACACAATAAAAACAAGTGCAGCAACTGAATACATTAAAGCCCAAAAACTTTGAAAGCAAAAAATTTAGATTAAACAAGAATTCACTTAAATATCTCACTTTGCCCTTGTTACCTGCACAGAGGCCCTCACAAGCCCGTAATTATGTCTAGATTAATACATTAAATCGAAGACAGAGAGGAAGAGAATGCAGCTGTAGCTTTCTATCGATGTGTCTTTTAAAGCTGCCATGCGACTCAGGTCCACAACCGCTAATCTCTACGCCACTCCGTGTGGCTTTTCCCTGCTTTGTTGCATCTTGGTCTTAAAAGACGGTCTGAAATGACAATCTGCTCCCCTTTCAATTACGGGAATCTGGTGGCTACTTAGAGGAACTCATCACTTATGTTGCTGCTTAATCTTGGGTGACCCCCAATGTGTCCACAGCCGCTCCGCTGTCCACACTTCTACTTACCTCTTCATAAAAACAGACCAGGTTGGTCTGACATCTTCTGTCCTTAGTAAAATCATGCTGGCAATCACTTATAATATCGTATTCAGCCACATATTCCTGTATATAGTCCCATATGAGCCCTCAAACAGTTTTCCCACAATAGATGTTAAACTTACTGGTCTATAGTTACCTGGGCAAGACTTGGAGCCTATTTTGAAGATAGGAACTACATGTGCCGTGCGCCAGTCTCCTGGCACTGTATAAGTCACCAGAGAATCTCTAAATATCAAATACAGGGGCACACAGATAACTGAATGGAGCTCTTTAAGAACTCTTGGGTGTAAGCCATCTGGGCCTGGAGCCTTGTTCACATTCAGTTCATTTAACTTGGCTTTTGACCATTTCTACACTGAGCCAATTAATTATATCAGATGATGTATTAACAGTACTGGCACCAGCTACATCTGCACTGGGCCCAACCACATCAGCTCTACCACTGCTCCCATTAGTACTGACTCCCAACATGCGCACTGAGCCTGCCCACATCAACTGCTTTCTCTTCGTTAGTATATACTGAGCTGAAGAACCTTTTTAGTACCTCAGCCTTCTCCTGGTCCTCAGTGACCAGCTCCCATTTACAGTTTTTTAAGGGTCCTACAGGCTCTCACTTTGGCTTTTTGCCGTTTATATGCTTAAGGACTTTCTTGGAGTTTGTCTTGCTGTCCTTCGCCACTTGATTTTCATTTTGTATTTTAGCTGCTTTGATCACTTTTTTACAAATTTTATTAAGCTCTTTGTAATTTTCAAATGCTTTTAACAGAAGGTAGAAGCCATGTTGGATTTAGTTTTAATCGCCTATACTTGTTACCCACAGGAATACATTTTGCTATTTTGCTAATAGCTGCTCCCAGTCTATGTCCTATATGTCCTATATTGTGTCCCTCAATAAGGGGAAATTGGCCTTTTTAAAATTAAATGTTTTTGCCCATCCACTCTGTGTTTCTTTTTTCCAGTTTACACTAAAATGAATTATATTGTGGTTGCTGTTACCAAGATTTTCAGAAACAGTGACCGCTCCAACAAGTTCTGCTTTGTTAGAAATTACCAGATCCAACAGAACATCACTTCTAGTAGAATCCTCCACAAACTGCCCCATAAAATTACCCTGTAACTAATTGAAGAACTTCCTTCCCTTTACAGTTGATGCAGAACCATGACCCCAGTCAATGTCTGGGCAATTAAAGTTGCCCATTATTACCACTGTACTTGCCAGTGCTGCCCGCACCATTTGATTATGCACCTATTCGTCTATCTCCACAGTGATATTCGGGGGTCTATAGATTACACCAAAAATTATTTTTTCTGCATTAACCCCTCCTTGTGTTTCCACCCACAATGTTTCCAAATCTTCACCCTCTATTGCCTCTTTCACATTTGCCTTCATATCACTCCTTATATACACACATACTCCTCCTCTCTTCCTGTTCGATCTTTCCTTCCTAAATAGATTAAAACTCTGAAGGTTGGCAGCCCAATCATGTGAGGAGTCCAGCCATGTTTCAGCAACACCAACCACATCAATCTGCTCCTCTAGAACTAGCACCTTAAACTCCCCCATTTTGGTTGCTGGACTTCTGGTATGTGTGAATAGACATTTTAAGTTCCCTTCCAGTTTTACATTTTCCGTCAATGGTGTGGGATTATATCTAACACGTTCATTAGACAGCATGGGATAATACATTACCCATTCAGTAGACAGCATGGGATTAAACATTATCATTTCAGACGACGGCATGGAATTATACATCTCTCCTTCGGTAGATGGCATGGGATTATATATTACACCTTTAGTAGACAGCATGGGTTTATATATTATACAGTTAGTAGATGGCATGAGATATTGTGGGCAACTATATCTTCAATGCTGGTTTGCAAAACATGGATCTCCTTATCCACTGGTCTAGTCCACTTCCACGGTCCACTTCTCCACCCGCCGATATAGTCTGACCAGTCTCTTACCTATCTACGCCAACATTTTCTAGATTGTCCTCCCTCCTCATCCCTAGATTAAATACTCCTGACCCCTTCTAGAATTCTCTCCCCCAGCACAGCAGAGCTCCTTCCATTCAGGTGCAATTTATCAGTAGAAAACAGATCGTACCCCAATGAAAAATCAGCCCAGTGCTCTAAGAACCCAAACCCTTCTGTCCTACACCAAGACTTCAGCCATGCATTTAACTCCCTGAGCTCCCGCTGTCTTTCCTGCGTTGCACATGGCACAGGCAGTATTCCGGAGAACACAACCTTGGAGGTCCTTCCCTTCAGCTTTGGGCCACGTTCTTTAAAATTATTCTTTAGGCTCCTTCACCTACCGTTTATTCTGTCATTGGTTCCAACATGGGCCACAACAGCTGGGTCATCGCCAGCCCCTCCCAGTAATTTATCCACCCAGTCCACCACATGACATGCCGAACCATGGCACCAGGGAGACAGCAAACTATTCAGTTGAGGCGGTCCTGGCAGCAAATTATTCTATCCGTCTTCCTGATTATAGAATCCCCTACAACTACTAACTGTCTTTTCCCACCTGCATTACCATCCTCCCGACTACTAGTTGGGCTGCTCTTCTGGTTGCAAGGAAGAGCAGTGTCCAGTAGGGCTGCCACTTCTTAGACTGATTCCCTAGCATTATCGCCCCACTGGGCAATTGTGCTAGGAATCTCAGGAGCAGAAGTGACCTTCCTTATTCTGGTATCCCTAGAACTCTCCCTAACTTCATTAACCCAGCTACACGGCTCCTCCTGCTGATCTAATACTCCACCCTCAACACTTAGCCCACTAACTGTTTGCTCAGTGAGAAGCAAACTCCTCTCATGATTGTCAGTCACCCTTGTTGCATTTTGCTCCTCCAGGTCTAAAATGCGAGCTACCAGAGTAGCAACATGATCACATCTGTCACAGTGGTATTCACCCTGGACCTCTTGCTCCAGTAGTGCATACATATGGCAGATTGTTCACTGATGAAAATTGCCAGTCATGCTGCCCATTATCCTGATGCAACAGGAATGAAGAAAGGTTATTTAGATTAAAGTAAGAAATAAGTTAAGTTTGTTTACTTACCAGTTTTTCACTTCTGTTTTTAACTCTTTTTTTTTAACTCACACTTTCCTTCACTCAGTGAACCAAGCTCAGGAGCCAATTGACCTGCAGTGTGGATTTTAAATTGCAGATTAACTGCTGTGGAGTCTGTGGGAAAATCTACAAGCTGCTCAATTCGGGTTTTCACTGCATATTTGTCCAGCAATTCTGCAGCAGGTGAAGGCATAATTAAAGGGGTGTTACCAAAATGCACTTTGACAGCATATCGATATGGACCCCTGAAAGTTACAGCTCAGAATGGAGAGCTGGTTGTGCTTGCATTCTGTTCTGTGGGAGTTATGAGTAGAAGCCGAGCTGTGTTCACATGTATTCAGGACCAGCTCTCTGTTCTGAGCCAGGGCGCTTTCCCAAGATGGAGCCAACACTTATTAGATGTTGATGCCATCAAATAGCATGGTGGGAATACCCCTTTAAGTAGCCCAGTCTGATCATACAATACAAAGACTTAGGAAAGGTTGTGTACAGCTCCTTTATAGACTACATGCACACATAACAGGTCTTTTTAATACATTGTAAAAAGTGATAGAGAGACCCCGATAACAAATTTTCATTTAGTTGTAAAAAGTGAAAGAGATCCTGATGAAAAATTTCAGTAAATTGTAGAAAATTATAATAGACACCCCAATGACAAATTTTCATGTAGTTGTAAAAAGTGATAGAGACCCTGATGACAAATATCAAAACATTTTAGAAACGGATAAAGACCCTGATAACAAGTACTTACGAAACTCTTGACTTTCACTTGTCTGAAAGACTTGAACTTTGCTGGTTAAGAAGTTAATAAGTTGCTTGTAGAACCAGTTTTATGGATTAACTTACAGAGGCTGGAATGTAGATCTGTCATTACTTGTGCAATTCAGCAAATCAAGTGCAGCATATCTAGTTCTATAGAAAATGCAAAGAAGAAGATAGAGGTATTAACTCCTTAACGACCGCCCGCAGACTTTAGACGTCGGCTGGTGCGGGTCATTCGTCTGCAGCGACGTCTTTAGACTACACAGCCGCTATCCCAGAGCATCCCCTGCGAGCACCGGAGAGTGGAGGAAACCTCCGCAACCCGATGCTTTAACCCTTTGATTGCGGCGGTGCGTTACCGCAGCGCAATCAAAGGGTTCCCCTGCTCTGTCGGGTGATCGAAACACCCAGTCATCCGACAGAGCTCGGGGACCAGCTGCACAGTCAGCCCATGGAACCTAGATTTGGCCCCAGAGCTGTCTGTGAAATGAAGCCAGTGACCTGGACACACTGGGTGGTGTCCAGATCACTGCCTGTGTCAGACTGACACAGAGTATAATGTATTAGCATATATGAATGTGCTAATACATTACTAAGTGTAAAAAAAAATGTTAAACACTTCTCCCTTCATGGTAGTAACAAAAAAAGTTAAAAAAAACCATAAAAAAAGTTAAAAAAAAGACTACAAACATACAGAATAAAATAAAAATAAATATTTAATAAAAAATAATTGTGCATAAATTACACGCACAACAAAAACCTACACAATTCGTATCCAAAACGACCGAATAACCTGTAGAATTAATCTAGCAAGTTATTAAGTATGAAATGTGAATGGTGTAAAAAAAAAAAAAAAAAAAAAGTTTTTTAAAAAATAAAAAAATTCTGCAATAATTTCTAAGTGAACTTAAACTATTCCCCCATAAAGTACAAATTGTCTGGAATAAAACGAGGCCACATACAAACTGCGTCATTGAAAATATAAAAAAGTTACAACTGTTGAAACGCAAGGAGGCAAAAACTAAAAAAACGCTCTGGTCATTAACTATTTTTCAGGCGTTCGGCTTAAGGGGTTAAAGGGTCTTCTCAGCACACTGCTTCATTGCTCACAGCAAGTTCACACTTAGGCTACGTCCATGCGGCAGTGGTAAAATGCTGCTTGGGTTCTGTTTAAGAATCGCCTGTCCCCCATAACTTTTGAATTATGCATGCTCCAAGAAAACCGGACAGGAGATTATGCATGCTCCAAGTTTTCAGGAACGCCGGCGACTAAAAATCCGTTCAGTGTAGATTACTGAGCGTATTTTCTTTTTTAAATCTATGGGGAAGGTTTTTGTTGGGGGTTTTTTGGTGGTGTCAAACCCAAATCGCTGAAAACCCCAAAAAAACCCTGCCCTGGAACATACAGTTACTCTTTTCCTCAGGGTGTGGGTGGTTTTACCAGTGATTTGCATTTTCAATTTTTATGTAGTCTGAGCCAGTTTTTCCCCGGCTTAAAAAGGGGCCTATTTCGGTCCGAATACGGCCAAGGGGCCCAATTTCGGGGGAAAAAGGCCCCTTCATTACGGAATTCACAGTTTCTAGAGAACTAGGGTTACGTCTCCTTCCCCCCGCGAAACCCCCGGCGGGGAGAAATTCAAACTGCACTTTCTAGCGGCGTAACGCGCCGCTACCAGTGATAGTCATGGGCCGGGGAAGGGGGGGCCCCCTGCTTACTCCCCCCCTCCCCCCCGCCCCGTCCACACGGCGTAATTGCGGGGCGTAATTACGTCCCGCAATTAAGCCGTGTGACCATAGCCTGACAGTGCAGGAGATTGTCATCTCTTCATTAAACACAAGATACTGTCCTGTGTGGACTGTACAATGCCTTTTCTGTAAACTGGAGCTAATTTTGTTAATTAGCTTTTCTCCTCAGCTCAGTCCATCAGTCAGTCCATGCTTTTTGCTGGACAGACAGATAACAGAGTTATGTTCAGGTATGCAGGTTACCATAGAAACTTGTCTGCACTGAAGAAGACATAAAATGTCTTGGTGGGCCCCATTTAGGTAGGCTGTTGGTAGGTGTTGGTGAGTCCCAATTAGTTAGGCTGTAGGTAGGTGTTGATGGGTCTCAGTTAGGCTGTACGTATGTGGTGGCCCCCAGTTAGGTAAGCTGTAGGTAGTTAGAGCCCCAGTTACGTAGGCTGCAGGCAGTTAGGGCCCCCTTTAAATAGGCTGCAGGCAGTTAGGGCCCCTTTTAACTAGGCTGCAGGCAGTTAAAGGAGTTGTCTCATTACGAGCTTTCAGCCTGTCACTGTCCCTGGTAAGTTGAACTGAGGGGCGTGGTTCTTGGTTTTGTCTTTCTGCCCCCCTCTCCCCCCTCCCATCAGCACACAGGCAGCTACGTAACTTCTATACAGGGGGGGAGGGGGTTTTGCTCTCAGAGTTCACCCTGTTTTGGTCTGCCTAGGTCTGTTGCAGGAAGGGCTGATCTAGGAGTGTAGAGAGGAAAAAGAAGCTGTGTGCTAATAGAGCAGAGGGGATGCATGTGTTCCATATCCCCTGCTTAGCTTACAAGTC
The DNA here is from genome assembly GCA_025379985.1 of Phyllomedusa bahiana. Classification (NCBI taxonomy): domain Eukaryota; kingdom Metazoa; phylum Chordata; class Amphibia; order Anura; family Hylidae; genus Phyllomedusa; species Phyllomedusa bahiana. The sequence goes on along the minus strand of JAODAL010011881.1, from coordinate 85,816 downwards.
TCCACATCTCCAGCAACAAAAAGGGGAAGTGTTACTATACTCAGGATTTTGCCCCTAATTACAGGAGAACATAAAGTATTCACATGCCTGATTTGTATATATTAGTATAGTCACAGTTCCAAAGACATACATGATTATAGTAACAGACAGGGTCAAATGCTGTCACATCTATCCCGTGTAGAGAGCAGGAGGAAGCAGGCACACACAGGGTTAATCCAGCAGCTCGGACACAGACGCCAGAGTCCTCCTCCCCCCTCCCTCCTCCTCCCTCCACTACAGAAGCAATTCTGTGTGGGAGGGGCTCTCCCGGCTCCGAACCCGCTTCAAAGGTGATGAGGTCATTCAGACCTACAGCCAGTAAGATAAGGATCAACAGGTCAGCTACTATAGAATTTGAGAAGCTGATGTAGTAATACTAACAGGGCTAGCTCAAAATCATAGGACATTTGTTAATGAACATATATTCAAGCTGCTTTTTTTTTTTAAAGATCTTTTAATTAAAACCCAATCATTGTAGGAGACAACCCCTTAAGGCCCCATTTAAATAAGGCTGCGGAAATTAGGCCCCCTTTTAACAGAATCAGGCATGAGGGCCCCCTTTTAGGCAATATACAGGAGTTAGGGTCCCTTTGGGCTTATCGGGCATTAGGGCCCCCTTTTAAAAACAGTATATACATTTTGGGGCCCCCCCTTTTGGAGTAAACAGGAGTTGTGCCCCCTTTGGAAGACACAGGCAGTTAGGGCCCCGTTAGGCAGTACACAGGCAGTTAGGGCCCACTTTAGACTATCAGGAGTGGAGGGCCACCTTTAGGCAATATACAGGCAGTTAGGGTCCCTTTAGGCAGTATACAGGCAGTTAGGGCCCCCTTTAAACAGTATATAGGTAGTTAGGGCCCCCTTTTGGCAGTAAACAGGGATTTAAGTCCCCTTTTTAGGCATAAAAAGGCATTAGAGCCCCCCTTCAGACAGTATACAGGCAGTTAGGGCCACATTTCTTATAAAAAAAAGTCTGAGCCTGGTTAACTTCCTTCCCCCTCATCTCCATCTCCTCCACACCTATACAGCAAATGGAATAAGGCTACTATATCTCAAAGTCCCAAGAAACTGGGGGGAAATATAGTAAATATTTCAAGGAAGAGGTGCTAAATAAAAAATCAAGGGTGAACTTAAGGTTATAACCCTATTCAACAGGAATAACACATAGGAAAATGGAAAAAAAATTGGTAAATTCTTTGACGGGTTAGATGACAAGGGGAAAACTACGGTTTATCTTGCCTGATCATCTTGTTGGAAGTACTGAAGAGCGGGACAGTGTTTGCTGAGGATTCTAAGAAGAAAGGGGCATAATTAAAGGACAAGGTGGTAGAGTGACTTTTGGTATGCCTAGATCTTGTAGGAGGCTAGGAATGTCCCCCGTACAACGAATTGAGATATTTTTATCACCCCTACAGACTATTAAGGCAAAGGGATAGCCCCATCTGTAAAGGATAAGTTATTTTAGGATGCTGAGAAGAGGTTTAAGAGCTGCCCTCTGTGCCAAGATATGTCTGGAGAGGTCCTGAAGAAGCAGAAGCTGGGAATTCTTGTATAGGATCTTTTAACGTTGCCCAACTCTGAGACTCCCTGAGGGAAGGAAATGGATGATGGGACAGTAGATTGTTGTTGGAGAACCGATGGAGTTGCGGCTAAACTGTGCAGTCTTTTACATGGCATATCGTAGGATAATATCACAGGAATTTTACCTATGAGTTCTGGTGGATGTGATGTTCTGTGGTGAGGATGGTACTACCATTACACTGCTTCCTGGTATAATGTGAGGGGGTTCACCCCAAGATGATCCTGTAGACCACCATGGAGAAGCACTCCCAGTGTGCATGATGCTTGTTTTCCACATAGCAGGAGATGAAGCAATTTGGACTTTGGAGTGCAAGCAAATATTTGCAGATTCTTATTGGCACAGAGGAATAAGTACAGTGGAGGTCGATGGTGGGGGGTTTAATGGAGCCGAGTAAGGGAGTGGGAGCATCTTGAGAGGTCTTAACAGGTCTTCATTGCTTCTGCTCACTGCCTCCACATGCTAGGATCTCTCAGAGAAGTCAATTGGGAGCAGGTAAGGTGACTACTGTAAGCACAAGTTGAGAGGTGTTTTTGTTGGGACTCAGTAGAAGATCCAGGGCTGCCTTTGGAGTCTCTGTAGCAGAGGCAACCTGGTTTGTTGTTTGAGTTAATGGGCTGCCACTACTGGTCACACTCTGACAGCCCTGGCTCATAAATAGCTGAGAAACCTGTAAAGAAGGCCTCAATATCTCCCTCTGGGGATGAGGGACGAGTCACAGGTTTGCCATTTTGTTTTCTTGTTGCCTTTCCCATGATTTAAAAAGGTTTACCAGCCAAAAGTTGTAAAATATCAGAGAATGTTTGACATGTGTCCTCATGCTGCCATGTTCAGCCACACCTGTTTGGCACACATTTTTGATCAAAATCACGAGAGTCCATCCTCCAGCAACAAGGTGACCTCAGTGCAGATGGGAACCTACTTTTTCATTTTATTCTAGGTGTGCTGTTGTGGAGAGTGATTTCTCCTCCCAAGCCAAGGTGAGTTTAGTCTTTAGCTCTGGAGAGCAGCTTTTCTCACCTAGGATCATCTCTCCTACCAAGCCTTGGTGCTGGAGTCCCTGCTTCACAGGACACTGGTGAACATAGTGTTCCTTGCTTGTGCGGTACATACATTCCCCCTCAGTGCACCTATACTGTTGCTCTTGTAGGAAGTTTATCCTGCTCAACTTCCATAGGCTCTTCAACGGAGGGTGGGGGGGATGGATTGTGGCGGCAGTGGAAACTTGAACTTGGAAACAGTGATCAATCCTGTTTGCAAGATGTACAAGGACATCCAGTAAAGATGGGAGATCATCTTTAATTCATCTTTAATGCGACCAGATAGACTTTACCAGAAGAGTGCCTGCAAGACCTCTTCATTCCAAGTTAGTTCCGCTGGCAGGGTATAGAAGCAGAGAGCATACTGGCTCAAGAAGTTGGTGCACTGCCTTAGGGTCAAGAGGGATGATGCGGCTGAGGATGTGCGGCCTGGTTGCTCAAAAACTTCACTCAACATCGTCAGGAATATCTCCAAGTCACTAATATCTGGTCCTCCACACTACCACATGGGATTTGCCTAAGCCAGGGCTTGCCCACACAGCAGGGAGACCATAAACACAATCTTAGCGTTGTCACACGGGAAGAGATAAGCATGGAGGCTGATATGAATTTGGCACTGCTTTATAAAACCTTTTCTTTCCTTGGGGTCTTCATCAAAACGGAAGGGGAGTGGAAGCTGGAGCTTGGCTGTCCCACTGGTGAAAGGGGAAATGGGCAGAATGGAGAAGCTATTGATGATGTTTCAGTCACTATAAATAAAAGGGTAGCATGGAGACTGAGGTGGACAGCTCCTGCAGCTGAGTTGTCACCACATCGATTGCTCGCCTGAGGTGGTCTTGGTGCTCATGCTGTTAAATGACCTCCTGGTACAAGAGCTGCACGTTGGACTTGGATGGAGCTCGATATGTCAGAGGAGTCCATGGCCAGAATCTAATGTTACTGGGCTTGCTCTAAGATCAATTAATTTCAATAAGCCCTTATTTAATGATTATTAAAACATCCTTTAAAATCCAAAAAAGCCACATGGGATACACAACATAATCATTCAGAATTTACCTGTGGCAAAAAGTCTTTACATTCTAATTATAAACTTAATCAATATTAACAGGACCATGGCAGCTAAGTTTTTAAAAAACGGTACAGAGCTTTGTTCTGCTGCCTCATCACCCTTTCCGAAGCAGATCCCAGAGTGCCGTCTGGTTATTATGACCAGGGTCACTGTTAGGGCATTACCGCTGGTACTGCCCTATGGGCCAGAAAAAACTGTGAAATAAGGGGGACCTGCTACTTCCTGTTCTGTCTACCAGTGCTGTAGCTACAGCACTGGTATAGCCAGCGATGCCACAATTGCAGCCGCCACCTGCACAATGCATGCAGTGGCTCATGCATCCAATCTTGGCCATTTAGCCTTCTACATGCCACAGCGTAGGCAGGACGATGTAATGATTTAATGATGTCCGTTTCAGACTCAAAAAAGAGGTGCTAGGCAGGGGAACAGGGAAAGGTATTTTTTTAATTTTTAATAGAAGGCCCTTTATACTTACCTCCCTAATGGAGGAACATATACATATATGCCTACTTACTAAGGGGGAACCCTATAGACCTACATACTGGGGGAACCTATATCTCTACCTACCTACTGGGGTGCCTACCTAACTACTGGGGGGGCTCTAGATACCTATTTACTTGGGGTGCCATGTATACCTACCTACCTACTGGGGGGAGGCTCTATATACCAACCTATCTACTTGGAGACCCTCATACCTATCTACCTACTGGTGGGGCCTTTTATATCTATGGTGGAGTCTATGTACCTAAATACTGGCGGGCCCTGTATACCTACCTACTTACTGGAGAGAGGTCCTATATACATACCTACTAGGAGGGCCTCTATACCTACCTACCTACAGGGTTGAGGTCCTTTACCTACCTATCTAATGGAGGACCCTGTATACCTAGAGTGGGTGAAAAATGAGGAACACGTCACCAATTTTCCAAGTAAATATAGTTCTAAAGGTGCTATTGATATGAAATTCTCACCAGATGTTGGTAACAACCCATCCCATGCACACATGCAAAGAAATCAAAAGTATTTAGCACGCTTACTGAAATGTATTCAATACTTTATATAAAAGCCTTTGTTGGTGTTGACAGCTTAAAGACACCTCATGTATGGAGAAACTAGTCACATGCATTGCTCCTGTGGGATTTTTGCCCATTCTTCCACACAAACACTCTGGGTGACATATATGACCAGGGCTGCGCTAATTTTCTGGTGTGCTTTGCAGCCAAAAACTTGTTGTAGCCCTGTTTTTAGATGCATGAACAGGCGTATGTGTCAAACATGGTGCAATCTGCGCCAGATACAACACTTTCAAATCCGCCAAGTTTGTGTGGGCGTGTCACGCCAGAATTGTACAAATGCGCCAAAGTTTGGCCCGAAACGTACGAATGTGACAAAGTTTTGTGCATAACTGTTGTACAAATCCTTACCAATATCAAAATGGTATGGCTGAGCGAAATTTTGCCGTAGAATGGGACACATGTAAAGTGCTGTGAGACTTTCATATATACTGCTGCCTTCTACACGCCTCTAAAGCGATTTAAAACTTGCGTGTCGGCACCAGGTTTCATACTACATAGCATATATACACACACATACAGTGGGGGAAAAAAGTATTTAGTCAGCCACCAATTGTGCAAGTTCTCCCACTTAAAAAGATGAGAAAGGCCTGTAATTGACATCATAGGTAGACCTCAACTATGAGAGACAAAATGAGAAAACAGAACCAGAAAGTCACAGTGTCAGATAGGTAGATTTCTGCCTCCAATACTTTATTACAATTATTATTTACAGCGCGTATACTCCTGAAAATAATTGACAAGTCAAGCCAAAAATTGCGAGAGTAAAATAAGCATCGTGTGAATAGCGGCGCATATTTTGCATTGCAGTCTATGGGAAGTATTTAGAATATTGTTTTGGGAGTATTATGTCAACTATGTCAGCACAAAATATGCACCAAAATATGTAGTGTGAACATACCTAAACATCTTCCCCTATGTTTCTGCCTCAAGCGCCCCTCCCCTCTGTTCCCCTGCTACTGCCAGGTATTGAAACATTGATCCGACAGCAGCACCTAAGTTGAAAAACTAGATAAACTTCAAAATTTCCTTCTGAAGTGCCGTCCTCTACAGGGTGCCACCCTAGGCAGGTGCGTTCAGGTGCCTAGTGATAAATATGGGCTTGGTCAGGGGACAGTACAACTTTCACACTCCTTACCTAAGAACTTCTCAGTTATTTTACCATTGATCTTCCAGTTTTAGTTTAGTTCTCTCATCATATTGATGTTGCTGCTTTCCATCACTTTTCTTAGTTACATCACTGTTCGAATGTCCTATTATGCATAACTATATAATTCTTCAGGTTTTGTGATAACCCATGAAGAGAAGTAGATAGTCTCGAAAGCTTGTTATCTGTCATTGTCATTACACTGTGTTCCAAATTATTATGCAAAAAGTGTTTAGGAGTGATAAGGTAAGAATTTCTTTGTCAGTTAAACTCATTGATGGTGATGTGTGTCAGGGCTCTTTATATCACTGAAGGCATTTGCAGACACCTGTGCTAATTAGTTTGGCAGGTGTGTCCAATTAAAGGCAAGACTACCTAAGAAGGTTGTCCCACATTATTAAGCAGCCTACATTTTCAGCCAAAATGGGAAAGAAAAAGGATGTGTCGGCTGCAGAGAAGCAACAAATTGTGGAGTGTTTAGGTCAAGGCATGACTACAATCAACATTGCCAAGACACTTCATCGTGATCATCGCACAATCAAGAAGTATGTAGTTGATTCACAGCACACACGTGTGCGTGCTGATAAGGGAAAATTGAGGACTCTTTCCAACAGGCAATTACGTCATGTTAAAAGAGCAGCTGCAAAAATGCCTTGTCATAGCAGCATATAGTTTTTGAAGCTGCGGGTGCCTCCAACGTCCCCCGAACAACAAGATGCAGGGTCCTTCAGAAGTTTGCAGCTGTGCATAAGCCATCCTGTCGACCTCCTCTATCCACTGCACACAAGTAGAAACGGCTCCAGTAGGCCAAACAATACATGAAGACTGACTGCAAAACTGTTTTGTTCACCGATGAGTGCCGTGCAACGCTCGATGGTCCAGATGGATGGAGTGGAGGGTGGCTGGTTGATGGACACCCCATGCAAACATGGCTACAGCACCAACAAGGAGGAGGTAGAGTAATGTTTTGGGCTGGAATCATGGGGAGAGAGATTGTCGGCCCCTTTAGGATCCCTGAAGGTGTAAAGATTAACTCCATAATGTATGTGGAGTTTCTCAAACGGCACTTCCTGCCATGGTTCAAGAAGAAGAACCGTGCATTCCGCAGCAAGATCATTTTCATGCATGATAATGCACCGTCTCATGCTGCAAATAACACATCTGCATCTCTGGCTGCTATGGGCATAAAAGGAGACAAACTTATGGTGTGGCCCCCATGCTCCCCTGACCTCAACCCCATTGAGAACCTCTGGAGCATCATCAAAAAGAGTGTCTATGATGGCAGGAGGCATTTCACATCTAAGCAACAGCTCTGGGAGGGTATTCTGTCCTCATGCAAAACAATTAAAACAGAAACCATCCAAAACCTGACAAATTCAATGGACGTGAGAGTTCAGAAGGTCATTTCGAACAAGGGGTCCTATGTGTGCATGTAACATCACCTCGAATAAAGTTTTGACTTGAAAGCTGTTTGATTTCAGTTTGTAATAACCTGCTAATGCTTATAATTTCACAAATGACCATTTTTTTGTTCAGGAAAGGTGAAAAACTCTGCTGTGCATAATAATTTAGAACATGCATTTTGACTTTTTTTTTTTTTTTTTTTAGAAAATATACTGTTATCATAGGCAGTTTGTTCAAAAACCTTTCAATTATACTCTAAGGCCTCGTTCACACGGCTTATTTCTCCACGGATTGGCACCGTACTCCGCGCCGGATTTGCGCTGCAGTACGGCGCCAATCCGTCGGAGTAATTACGGTAATCCACTGCTCTCATAGAGAACATTTCGTCGCTCCTCCCCGCTCGGCGAATCCGCCGTGGGGGGAGAAAGTGACATGCACATTATTTACGGCGCATCGGGAATAAGCCGTGTGAACACGGCCTAATAGTTGATGACTGGAAAATTACAATGACTGCAATTCATATAGGTAATTTTGGAAAATAAGAGAAAATATTATTTGCATAATAATTTGGAACACAGTGTAATTAGCCAAGATGGCCTTCATCATTAGCCTGCTGTCTGGTGAGGCCTTGGCCTGGGTCTCACCTCTTTGGGAGAGAAGAGATCCGCTGACAGGGGACCTCCAGGAGTTCCTGAGCGCCTTCAGAAAGACGTTTGAGCTACCTGGGCGCAATACATCTGCTGCTTCATCTTTGCTCCGGTTTCGTCAGGGCGAATCTACTGTGGGCCAGTATGCCATTCAGTTCCGTACCCTGGACTCCGAGCTTGCCTGGAACAACGAGGCCCTCGTTGCAGCCTTCTGGGGGGCCTCGATGGACGCATTAAGGACGAGTTGGCCGGTCGTGATCTCCCTACCACCCTGGATGACCTCATCGCTTTGGCTACCCGGATTGACATCCATTTTGTGGAGAGGGAGTTAGAGTTTTGCCAACAGCCTGTGTCCTCCCATCCTCGCAAGCCTCCACGTCTTGTACTGGAGACCCCGACTCAGCCTCACCTGGCACCTGCGTTCTCTCAAGATGAGCCTATGGAGGTCAACTGCACTCATCTCTCCACAGAGGAACGCACCCGTCGACGCAGCCTTAATCTGTGCCTTTACTGTGGAGGTGCTCAGCACTTCCTGAAGAACTGCCCAGTCCGCCCCGCTGCACCCCGGAAACCTCAGTACTATGGTGTTGTGGGTGAAGTGACCCTGAGTGATGGTGCCTCAGCCCCCCGTCTGACCACTCCGGTCACTCTACATTTTTCGTCTGGTGCCACCTATGAAGTTCCTGCCTTGCTGGATTCCGACTCCTCCGAGAATTTCATACATCCATCTCTGCTAGAGAAGTTCGGCCTGCCAGTCTCCCATCTAGAGAAGCCCCTACGTTTCTCGTCCATCAACGGGGAGATGCTGAAGGAGCCAGTCCTGTACCGTACCCTGCCTGTGTCCTTGAAGGTTGGCAGTTGCCACCGGGAAAAGCTGTCCTTTTACGTCCTGCTGAGTTTGTCTGCTCCAGTCCTGCTCGGGCTACCATGGTTCCAGCTTCACAGCCCATCCCTGGACTGGAAAACGGGCGAGGTTGTCCAATGGGGCAAGCAGTACCACTCTCGCTGCCTCAAGCCCACCCATCTGGAGCAGCTCTGCTCTCCCGTTTCTCTGCCCATTCGTTATGCTGTGCCGATGGAAGATTCGCATCTGCAAGAGGAGCCTCTGGTCTGCAAAGACACCTCTGACTCCCACCCACCCCACCCCTGCCTACTGTTTCTGCTTCTTCTCCCCAGGTCCAAGAAGTTTTCCGGGACTCTCTGAACACCTCCTCTGACGACAGTTCCTGGGATACCGAGGAGGAGGTGGTTACCCCTACCCATTTTGTGGGTACCCGGCTAGCCCGGAGGGGAGGGCTTAAGGGGGGGGGGGGGTACTGTCACGGTTCACGCTGCGGCCCCTGCTACGGACCGTCAGCGTGCCCATGTCTCTTGTGCTTCTGGCTCTATTCCCCCACCTGTCCCAGCTCCTGTTTGCAGGTCTCAGTCACCATGACTTCCTCCAGCTTCCTGTCTTCCTGTGCGCACACATGCTCCCTCTAGGGGCATGCGCGCGGTACTGCATGGTACTTAAGGAGTCAGTGGTCCTTGGTCCGGCCCAGTGACCTGTGACCTCTGGCTTCTTAAGGAGCTGCCTCCCTCTGGCTGTTGTCAGTTCGTTGTCTTCAGCACTAGAGCTTGACCCCTCGGCTGCTGCATTGCTGCCATATCCCATACGGTTTCTGCATGTGTACCTGCTTGCCAGTTGAACACCAGCAGCTGCACCTGCTGGCCAATCCTTATTGCTTGGCCTTGCCTAGTCCGCTACGTACTTGGACTGTGCCAACCACTTTCTGGCTATCCCTGGCCTGTCACCCGTTGAACAGCTACACCTGCAGTGCCCGGCCTCCGTTCCTGCATCTTCTACCGAGACCTGCACTTCGGCTACCCACCGCCTGCACTCACCATCTGTGCCTGCGGTGGACCCTGGCGTTTTCCAGCCGGCCTGGTTGGAATACGTTACAGACATGTTTGGCTAAACCACAGAGGATAACTGTATTGTGCACAAACTATATGGGTTTTGTTTTCTCCCTTCTATCTGCTCAGGAGTAAAGATAAGCTCTGAACAGGCAGCATTCACTGACTACCGACAGGGGGGGAGGGAGGAGGGCTGAGCAGGGAGCTCTGCATGTTTACTCAGATAATTACATTACAACCAGCAGATTCTCTATACAGCAGACACAGGCTCTGAAACAGAAACAAAGCTAGTGCAGATGCCCAGTAACACTGCTTTTTTTCTCCCCCTCCCTTCCAAGCTCATTCCTGTGTCCTGCCATCAGATAAGAAGTGCAAACAACTCAAGCAGGCCAGGAGCTTGCCAGATCAGCTCCTGGTCGTAGCGAATGTAAACAGTCAGGAATCTAAGGGCATCTAAGTCAGGCTGCAGCTCTCAGAGGCTTCACTTTTTTTAATCACATATATTTAGAAAAGTGATAAAATAGCCATTTTGGAGGATCCCTTTTAAAGGCTGGCACAACAGCTCTCCCTCACGCCGCTCTTTTCTTGCTCTGTCGGTCTCAGCATAGCAGGTCTGTTCTTATTGCACCAGGTCTCCCCCACCCTTAGGGCTTGTCCCCACAGCACAGGTTATTGGTCGTTTTTTTCAGACGGTTTGCAGTTTTACAAACTGTCTGAAAACCAAATTGCAACGCTCCCCCATAGACTTTAATAGGAAATCCGTTCAGCAGTCCCCACTGCACAGATTTTCCGCCGGATGGTTTCTTTCATCGCTGGCGGTCAGAAAAACTTAGAACTTGTTCATTCTCCCGCCCAGTTTTCAGACAGAACATGAACAGGTGGGTGCGAAGGGGGACGGCTTGAATCCACAAACCACAGACAAAAGCTGTTCCATTGCGTGCAAAAAAAGACAAAATACTGGTCGGGAAATCTGAGTGGTTTTTGGTGTTTGCTGTGTAAATGCACCCTTACACAGCCGCCTTCAATGTAAAATATAGTACTATACTGTATCAGCACCCATACAATTAGTACATGTGTGGCATGCTGGCATTTATAGTTGTGGAACTACAAGTGCCAGCATTCCATACCACAATGTATGGTTGCTGATTAGTACATGAGTTTAACATGTGCTTTTGTGGCATGCTGGCACTTGTAGTTCCATGCCAACATGCCCCAACAGCACAAGAGACGAAAAAGTGAGGTGAAATCTTCTAAACTGGGGCACAAACATCAAAACAAATGTAAAAAAAAAACCTTCCCTGCACTATCCAAAACAAAACAAAAATTTGCTGGAGTTATATTTAATAAATGTACCTGCTCCGACTTACATACAAATTCAACTTAAGAACAAACCTACAGTCTCTATCCCGTTTGTAATCCGGGACTGCATGTATATGCTAGTGTGATGTTACAGCTAAGGTTACCTGACCGGATTCTCTATCTTATAACTGTTATACTATGTGCTGTCTTTGCTGCCACCGTGTGATCACTGTTTGTAAGTGGTTATGTTGGATATTAAAATCTTCCTGACAAAGTACATACCGGTACATCCTAGAGATTGTGTGGGCCCACGAGTGGTATATTACAGCTGGCCTCTTGCCACGAGATGCAACCAGAGACAAGTTCTGTGACAATCTAGATGACCTATGGGAGAGTTGAACTACAGCAGCTCCTCCATGCTGTCACGGATGCCCCTGCGACCCTCGTCCCGGGCGCATCCGTGCCTCTATGCCGTGCGGCGCCCCGTCCTGCAGGTCGGGTTGGGGGTCTGCCCGCTCCCCTGCTGGTGCCCAGGACCACGTACCCGGCCACACTCCTGCTCTGTCTGCCTCTGTCCCTCGGCGCGCGCGGTCCCGCTCCCTAGGGCACGCGCGCGCCGGCAGTGTTAGATTTATACGGCCAGTGCACCGGTAATTGGTTATTGCCGGGCACTGCCTCTATTTAAGCCTGCCTCTTCCTGGTAGCCTTGCCGGATCTTTAGTGCCCTTGCCTATTGAGAAAACATTTCAGAAGCCTTGTCTTGTGTACTGAACCGCTTGCTTACGTTTATTGACCACGAATCTCTGCCGCCTGCCCTGACCTTCCTGCCTGTCCCCGACTACGAGCCTGCCTGACGTATCTGTACTTCGCCTACCCTTGGCCGCCACCGCAAGCAAGTCACGTCAGGGGTAGCGACCTGGTAGACTCCCGCCGCAGCAAGTCCATCCCGCTTTGCGGCGGGCTCTGGTGAATACCGGGACCTATTTAGATTCCGCTCCCTGGTTTGGGCTTCCACCATCGCTTGCGGTGGCCCAGCGGATCCACTACCGCAGACCGTTACACATGCTATAACAATGACGCAGTGAAGTTAACCACAAGTTTGAATTGTTTATCTGCTGCTTATGATTGCTACAAAGACTGTCTGCAAAGTACATCACGTTCCTGAATAGTTCTGATCTTGATGATGCTTCAGCAGAGCTAGCTGAGAGAGAGAGACTCTCCTTCAAAGAAAAGATGCCTCAGCACAAGACGCCAAGGATATGACAGGACTCCGCATTGCACACTTAGTATAAGCTTAGGGTAGGAAATGCAGCAAGTGATGCCCCTTCATTAACCAGGACAGACAGATGCTACACTAACACGTTTCCGACCAGGAGTGGTCGGAAACGCGTTAGCGTAGCGTTTACAACGCAATCTTTTACACTGTCCTGCTTGTAATATCTATGTGAATAAAGACGTATGGATGAAATACCGCTGGATTATCCTATTTTCATGGGAGTTTGTGCACTGGATTTGAGCCGGGACTGGCAGCTCTCCGTGCGGGTCATCCGTCTTACATCCAAACCGAGCTAGGACTTGCAAAACTGAACTCCAAGCCGTGGATTGAAGAGTAAGGGGTAAGCAGCATAAATTTCTTTGTTTTCACATTACATACACACAGCTCAGCTACACGCATATTACACACATACGCCCCAGCTACACGCATATTACACACATACTACTCATCTATGACAAAGGAATGAAAGAGTGCTTCTTAGTTTATTATTTACTCACTAGTAAAAGAGCTCTAGGAGGTTTTTTGTCTCCACTCACCTTCTCTGGTTGTGCATTTAGACAGCACAACTTCCCTACAAGCCTGTTTTACGGATCACAATTAATCCTCTGGACTGAGATTCCTTGGTGGCTGCTGCTTCTCCCATGCCCTGGCTCCCAAATAGATTGGGGCCGGTAACAATAGAAACTTTATCAATCTGTTGCCACTCGTCCTGGTCAACAGAATCCTAGAGCAAACTAGTGTACTAGGAACAAGCGTCATGGGAGTAGATAGTGCAAGAAACCGCCTATAACAAAGGAGTAGTTTATTCAATAAAAAACTACGTGTTTCGTGTTTGTGGCACTTCACCAGGTTCATGAACCTGATGAAGTGCTACGAGCACAAAGCGCATAGTTTGTTTTTATTGAATAAACTAAACTACTCTTTTGTTGTGAAGTGCCACGAGCACGAAAAGCGTAGTTCATTTTTTATTGAATAAACGACTCCTTTGTTATAGCCGTTTTTTTGCGCTACCTACTCCCGTGATGCTTGTTCCTAGTACATAGTCTGCACTAGGATTCTGTTTACCAGAGCAAGTGGCAACAGATTGATAAAGATACTACTCAGCTGTACGCACACTACATACACACAGGTCAGCTACACGCACATTACATACATATTACATACATAGGGCTCTGCTACACACACATTACACACAGCTCTGCTGCAGGCACATATAACACACACATACACAGCTACTTCAGCTCATCCAGCAGTGATCACAACCAGCACAGCAGAATCCTGCATACACTGAGCAGCATCACATGACTCCTCTCCTCCATATGACATTATCACAGGTCCTGGAAGCACACAACAGTCACATGACTCCTCCCCTCTGTGTGACATCATCACAGGTCCTGTAGGAGTGAAGAGTTGTACTTTGGATACATATAACTTGTGTAACATATACAGTTAGGTCCATATATATTTGGACACTGACACACATTTTGTTTTTTGTACCTGTTTACTGAAACATATTCAAGTTATAGTTCTATAATGAACATGGGCATAAAGTCCAGACTTTCAGCTTTCATTTAATGGTATCCACATTTAAATTTGATTAAGGGTTTAGGAGTTTCAGCTCCTTAACATGTGCCACCCTGATTTTAAAGGGAGCAAAAGTAATTGGACAAATTAAATAATTGTAAGTAAATTACTTTTGGTCCTTTTAAAAACAGGGTGGCACATGTTAAGCCCTTGATCCAATTTTAATGTGGATACCCTTAATTGAAAGCTGAAAGTCTGGACTTTATGTCCATGTCCATTATATAACTATAACTTGAATATGTTTCAGTAAACAGGTACAAAAAACAAAATTTGTGCCAGTGTCCAAATATATATGGACCTAACTGTACACTCAAATATAAGTCGAGGGGGCTTTTGCAGCATAAAAAAATGTGCTGATAAAGTCGATTTATACACGAGAATATATACGGTAAGTCACATTGATCAACTTCCACTAAACATACATCTTCATCTTCCAGATTATCTCGTTCCAGAAGGTCAACATTACATGACATACTTATAGAGATTCACACAGATGCAGAAGAAGCTAGTGGTAGAAGTTCCTTTGCTAAGAAGGAAGCAGAGGTAAAGGCAGAAATAGCCAAGAAGGAGGCAGAAATGGCAGAGAAGGAAGCAGAGGTAAAGGTGAAAAAGGCGCAATTGGAGGCAGAAACAGAACCCCAACTAAAAAAACTCCAAATGGAAAAGCAAGAAGCAGCTGCCTGAGCCAAACTAAAAGTTCTTGAACGAGCATTAGTCCAAGATACAGATCTACACTGCTATATGCTACAATAAGTGGAAGACCCAGCTAACCAGACTGCCAACTATTTGTTAAGGCAATCGTCGTCTGTACCTCCTGATAGCAACAATGACTTAACTCTAAAAACAGAAACTTCTAGGTTTAACGTAGCAGTGCCACTTCTAACTTACCACATATATGTAACCACACAGCAACAGATATTGCCACCCACCAATGACATGGTAATTTCCAGCATCCAGCCAGCAGATCTTCCAGACTATACTGCTGCTTAATCCTTATGCCACATCATTTTCTCCTGATTTATCCCAGCCTTATACGCCAAAGACACCACAATCTAATCCAGCAACGAGTAGGAGATGAAACATGTCAAACTTTGCCAGATATATGACACCCAGGGAGCTGATAAATATTAGTCTCTCCAAGTTTGATGACCATGCTGAAAACTATAGAGCCTGGAAATTGACATTTGAAGAAGTAATCAATGACCTTAACCTCACTGCCAAGAAAGAACTTGACTTGCTTGTCAACTGGTTAGGCCTAGAATCTGCAGAATGGGTAAAGACTTTGAGGACAGTTCATGCAGGCCACTCAGAGGAAGGCCTTGTTGCTGCATGGGAGAGACTTGAACAGACCTACGGTAGTTCTGAAGATATAGAAAGTGCCTTACTTAAAAGACTTCAAGCATTCCCAAATATTACTAGCAAGGACAATCGCAAGCTCCAGGATCTGACCGACCTATAAAAGGAATTAGAATTGGCTAAAATGGACCCACATCTGTTAGGACTGAGTTACCTTGACACTGCTCATGGTGTCAATCCAGTTTTGGCCAAAATATCGCACGTTATGCAAGAAAAATGGGCAGACCACGTCTACAGATACAAAAGAGAACACAGTGTATCTCCTCCCCCACTTCTATTTTTCTAGATTCAACAGTGACCAAGCTCAGAAGAAAAATGATCCCAGCTTTGACTTCGCAGAATCTACTCTGCCAGCTTCATCATCATGATCAAGGTATGATAACACAACAAGCAAACGTAGAGACTTAAAGAGAACAGTATCTGTTAGAAAGACAAACGTCCCACTTACAGTATCCTCCACCACTAGGTAGGATGCACCTGTCCTTAAAGAAAGGAACCATAATCACATGTGCCCTACTCATAAAAACCATCTGTAAAGCGACTGTCAACCTTTTAGATTGACTTAAATAGGTAATCCATGCAGCAGTACACACTGCACGGATTTTCCACCTCACAGTTTTTTTACACCACCGGCATTCTTAAAAATTTAGGACAAGTTCATTCCTCCACCTGGTTTTTGGGCAGTACTTGAACATGTGGGTGTGAAGAGGGACGGCTTAAATCCGCAAACCATGGAAAATCCAACTGGTATTTGGTCTTTGCCATATGAACGCACCCTAAAGCTGTCATCAAGTGTGTGAAATGCAACAGTGACAGACATGTTACAGCTATGCATTCTGCTTCATTTCCTAACAACCCACAACCTCAAACAGCATCTAATGCCATCACAATGCATGGTGGGGAGCCACCTGCTCAAGATTCAGCCACAACCATGGTCTCCTGCATGGAAATATGTGGCAGAAAGAAATGGTCCCAAATGCTGTGCCAAGGTGTGCTTGGTCAAAGTCTACACAGAAGGTCAATCTGAATAGACGACCAAAATGTATGCCATTATAGACAAACCCAGCAACAGGTCTCTAGCAAAGCCTTAAAGGGGTTGTCTCATTACAAGGATTTCTTTTTATGTTAAAGATCTTGCAAAAACAAGTCACTTTGCAATATATGTCCATTAACAGTGTCCTACCTATTCTGAGATATCCCCCTTTGTATGGGCTGCATAAGCTCCTCAGGTCGCTATAGCTACAGACCTGTTTGATCTCTCCTGATTGGCTGCCAGCACTGGTTGCTATAGCTACAGACCTGGCTTCTACTGCAGCCTAGTAGAACCCAGTAACCACACCCCTGAATTTAAAGTAAAACCAAGAAAACAGAACTGAGATAAGATGAATCAGTGTAGTGAGACAACCCTTTTAATTCTTTGAGATCTTTGATATCAAGGGTAAAGCAACACCATATACCTTTAATACCTGGTCTGGTCATGTAGAAACCTTTGGCAGAAGAGTCACTTGGTATGTTGTCTCCTCAGTTAAAGGGAACCACCATATACCCTTACCACATTAATTGAATATGACCAGATACCTGATGAAAGAGAAGAAATTCCTACGCCAGAATTATATCATCATCCCCACTTGAGGCACCCAGCTAATGAAATTTCTCCAATAGACATGAATGCTGATATTCTACTGTTACTCGGGAGAGATATTCTGAGAGTAAATAAGGTATGTCAAAAATGCAGTGGCCCAGATGATGCCCCATATGCACAAAGACTTGACTTAGGCTGGGTAATTGTGGTTGAAGTATGTTTGAATGAGAGCCATAAACCATCTCAAGTGAACTCCTTTAAGACCTATGTGCTACAAAATGGTCTTTGTGCATATGGTCCCAATTGATGCCCTATATACACAAAAGACTTGGCTTAGGCTGGGTAATTGTGAGTGAAGTATGTTTGAATGAGAGCCATAAACCATCTCAAGTGAACTCCTTCAAGATCTATGTGCTACAAAATGGTCGCACAACTCACTTTAAGCCATGCTCTCATCATTACAAGATAAAAGAAAGGTTCTCCAACCTCATCCAGGCACTGGATGTTATTCTTACCTCTTATGACGACTTAGGAAGATCAGTGTTTTGTACAACACAAGACAACAAAAAACTAGCGTTATCCACAGAAGACAAAGAGTTTATTAAAATAAATGGACTGTGGATTCTTCAAAGATGAATCTAACCATTGGGTTGCCCCCTTACGCTTTCGCACTGTAAGGCTATGTTCGGCTTAAATTGGGACATATTTCGCTCCGTATTTTGCGCCGCACTGCGCTCAATACGGGGCGAGATACGTCCCAGTTATTATGGTAATCCACAGTTGTCATAGAGAACTATGGATTACGCCTCATCTCCCCGCTCATACAATACGCCGCGGAGGGAGAAAAATGACATGTCAATTACTAGCGGCGAATACGCGCCGCTAGTAATGAATGTCTATGGGGCCGGCGGGCTGCCAGCCCCCCCTCGTCCCGCCGAAGTCCCGGCGTAATTGCGGGGCGTAATTACGCCCCGCAATTATGCCGTGTAAACATACCCTAAGAACCAAGCTTCCAAACAATGGAGAACAGGCATTATCCAGATTCATCTCTTTACAACGTACATTAAGAAACAGGCCTGAAATGAAAGATCACTTTGTAGCCTTTATGGATAGGATATTTCATAATGACCATGCAGAACCAGCTCCATCTTTACAAGAACACGAAGAGTGCTGGCATCTACCCTTCAAACCAGATTGATATTCAGCTCAAGTACCAAGCATTGTGGCGTATTTCTGAATAATGTTCTCCTCACTGGTCCAAACCTGACCAACAATCTAGTAGGAGTGCTTATGAGATTCAGAAAGGAGACAGTCACCATTACTGCTGAAATTGAACAAATGTGCCACTGCTTTATCATATGAGATCACAGGAATTACCTAAGGTTTCTATGGCACCGAGACAACATCACTAACAAGGAAATGGTTGAATACAGCATGAAAGTGCACATCTTCCGTAACAGTTCTTCACCTGCTGTTGCTACATATGGCCTTCGAAAGACCGCTTCTGATGGTAATCAGAGTTCGGTAAGGATGCAGACACGTCATTGAAAGAGACTTCTAAGTGGACGATACGCTCAAATCCTTGCTCAAGGCGAAAGAAGTAAATCACAGAAAAATGAAAAAATCTCTATCAAAAAGGGTTTGTGCAAAAAAGACTCATCACTGATCAATAATCATCAAGCCCTATCTCTAAAATATAACTTTTATAATAATCTTTTTAAAAAAGGTTGCTACCCACAACCTTACCCAAACCACTAAATTTATCAAAAGAAAACTTAACCACTAAATGTTCAAAACAAATACCTCTATCCCTTAACTCTTTCCCTGCAAAGGACCCTAGCAAATGGCCGGGGTCATCGTCCCGAAAGGCGGGCCCCACCTCTGTAGGCTTGTGCCTATTGCCCACACTGTATAAATCCATATTTGTATATACTCCAGAATACTATCACAAAAGGCACAAAGAATTGCCAAAAAGAGGAGGAGATAAAATAATCCAAACTATATTTAGCCAATCTTAATAAGCCAGGATACATTAGATTAATTGCAGGGACCCTGAACAATTGGGTAGATAAACAGTATTCAACATACGACCTTTAAGATGCTTCTTGATATAATCCAAGCATTCCCAATGGGCCGTTCATTGCGATCCAGATTCTCCCAATGTGGTCCAAATTAAAAAGATTATTAATAAAAGGTATATTTTAGAGATAGGGCAAGGTGAAAGAAGCCATAGATCTGCTCATAAGGACTGAAGCTTGTATGAGATAACATAAAATTGCTTCCAACAGTGCTGATGTCATGAAAGGCTTTCAACCTAGCGATCATTCCACAGAGTTAAGAAACCTGAACTTAGACCTAGACAATCCACCAGTGCAGAGAAGTCTAGGTTTAAGGTGGAACTTGTTGAATGATTCCTTTGAGTTTCAAGTTAATTGTATAGATAAACCATTTACTAGCGTGGATTCTCTCAGTGGCAAACAGCCTATATGAGCCACTGGGATTTGTAGCACTATTGAATGTCATAGTTGCCAACTTTTGAAATTGAAAAAGCAGGAGATTGTAGAGGGCGGCGCGCGGAGCGTGCCGCGGCAAAAATTTGCATGGGCACGCCCATCTTGTCGGTGTGCCACGCCCCTTCAAAAAGCCACACCCACTCCACCTAACTGCATAACGGCTTTGGAAGAAAGCCAGGTAGATGCCCTTATAGCCAGGAAGTAGCCCCCCATAACCAGGTAGTGCCCCTTACAGGCAGGTAGATGCCCCCTTGTAGCCAAGTAGATGCCCCCTCTGTAGCCAAGTAGATGCCCCCTCTGTAGCCAGGTAGATGCCCCCTCTGTAGCCAGGTAGAGCCCCCTCTGTAGCCAGGTAGATGCCCCCCTTTGTTAGCCAGGTAGATGCCCCCCTTTGTTAGCCAGGTAGATGCCCCCATTGTTGCCAGGTAGATGCCCCCTTTGTTGCCAGGTAGATGCCCCCATTGTTAGCTAGGTATTGCCCCATTGTTAGCCAGGTAGTGCCCCATTGTAGCCAGGTAGTGCCCCTCTGTTGCCAGGTAGACCCCCCCATTGTAGCCAGGTAGTGCCCCCTCTGTTGCCAGGTAGACCCCCCCCCCATTGTAGCCCCGTATTGCCCCCTCTGTTGCCATGTAGACCCCCCCATTGTAGCCAGGTAGTGCCCCCTCTGTTGCCAGGTAGACCCCCCCATTTTAGCCCGGTCGTGCCCCCTCTGTTGCCAGGTAGACCCCCCCCTTGTAGCCAGGTAGTGCCCCCTCTGTTGCCAGGTAGACCCCCCATTGTAGCCAGGTAGTGCCCCCTCTGTTGCCAGGTAGACCCCCCCCATTGTAGCCAGGTAGAGCCCCCTCTGTTGCCAGGTAGACCCCCCCATTGTAGCCAGGTAGTGCCCCCTCTGTTGCCAGGTAGACCCCCCATTGTAGCCAGGTAGTGCCCCCTCTGTTGCCAGGTAGACCCCCCCATTGTAGCCAGGTAGTGCCCCCTTGGTTGCCAGGTAGTGCCCCCCATTGTAGCCAGGTAGTGCCCCCTCTGTTGCCAGGTAGACCCCCCATTGTAGCCAGGTAGAGCCCCCTATAAACTAATAAAAATAAAATAATAAAAGCCACTTACCTCACCAGGCTCCTGCAGCTCCGGACATCTCCCGGCCGACTGAGTAGTCTCAGCGTCGCAGGGGGAGTGAGTGCAGCCGCGCGTCACACCCCCTGCGACACTGAGGTGTATGTACAGCGCACACCGGCGCTGTACATACAGGGGGAGAAGGGAGGAGGGGAACGATCCCTCCTGCCTCCTCCCTGTACTGCTGATTGACTGTGCGGCTGCGGCCGCACAAGTCAGTGAAAGTCGCCGGGCGGGTGAGCGGCCGATGCGGCCGCTTCTCCCGCCTGTAGGAGCGGCACGGCGGCGCCAGAGTAGCGCACCAGCTGCTACTCTTGCGCCGCGGTCCCCCCGCTGCCTGCTGGCGGCGGGAGGAATGCCAACTCTGCCGGGAGGGCAGCAGGGGACCCCCATTAGCGGGACCCCCCCGCCAAAAGCGGGAGAGTTGGCATGTATGTTGAATGTACAAGGAAAATTTCTGTTAAAACGGTTCTTGGAGTGTATTGAGAACTGGGATGCCACACTTCCTTCCAACTAACAGCAAAAGTGGGAGTCTTAGAAACAATCTCTACATGCCTTACATAGGATTCACCTAACACGATGCTATACTCCAGCATCTCTAGCGACAAGCCAAAAAAAGAAAATGCACATCTTCTCAGATGCATCTACTGAGGCCATAGCGGCTGTCACCTACTCGAAGCTAATAGACTCTTGCAATAAAGCTCATGTTTGATTTCTATTTGAGAAAGCCAAATTAGCTCCTTATAGCAACTTCACTTGAAAAGCCAAGTGGCATGGATGTGAGCACTAAATAAAAGAAAAATATCTCTCTTTATTCAAGCATTAAAAATCATGGCATAGTCTATAAAATGGTATAAAGGTTAGAACGTGCAAAAAGCTCGCTTACGTGTTTCAGAACGTAAGTTGCTTGGTCACAGGCACTTACGTTCTAAAACGCGTAAGCAAGCTTTTTGCACTTGTTCTAACGTTTATACCACTTTATGGACTATACCATGAATTTTAATGCTTGAATAAAGATTTTTTAATTTTATTTATTGGATAGTGCTCACATCCATGCCACTTGGCTTTTCAAGTGAAGTTGCTATTGTTTTCCCTGTATGATCAGCAGTAATTGTGAGCGGCCCAAGGAGTTTTCTTCCTGCATTCACAGAAAGGTTGCGAGTGGGCTCTGACTCTTTCACGTCCGGGAGTGGTAAGCACCTTTTGTTTGCTTAAAATTTTTTTCTTGTATGTAAATTAGCTCCTAAGCCTGAGCATACCATCCCTAGGCTTGAACTTTGTAAAATTGTACTAGATGTAGAGACTGCAGACTTTATACAGTGTGAGTTAGATATTCATGTGGATGACATTCAGTTTTAAACAGACAGCAAGGATCTTCTAGGTTATATATACAACCGGTCAAAACGCTATGTTTATTTCAGTAAGCGCATTGAAAGGATTACAAGTCCTCTTAACCTGAGCAATGGCACTATGCTCCATCTCATCTCAATCCTGCAGATTGTGCTACCAGACCAGCATCTGTTAATGCCTTTGAATAAGAGTAAAGAAACTTCTGTTCAAGACATCTTCAGTCTCCAAGATCCTGACAAGGATCCAGAGATTAGTCCTGAAGTAAATACCCTTGTCACCAAGTCCAAAGAAAAGTCTGGTTTGGGTTGTCATCGCTTTGAACAGTTCACCAAATGGCTAAACCTTGTACGCACCATTACACAGCCAAGTCAGAAAATAATCTTCCTGGCCATCACCATGTTACCACCCTACTTATAGGACATTACTAAGAAAGGGATAAGCACCAAAGCAGGCATTTCACCAAGGATGCTTTAAAAGCTGTGGGCCAACATCCAAGATTGTCCTGATCTACTACCAAGAAGTAATCTACAGTCAAACCAGATTTAAGGAACTTTCAATTGATTTAATGCTCTAGCCTGGACTATCTCAAGAACAGTTGCCTACACTAAGGACTAGGCATATTTCCTATTGGACTTTTCATGTTCATCTTTTTCAGTTATTATTGTGTATTGCTTTGTTTGCTTTTTTACCTTGCAGGTTCAAGAATCGTTGTTGGAACCCCAGATGGACATTACTTCATAATGTTAGAAAATAGGGAAATCCAATGGATTTTAGACAAGGAGCTGTGCTGTTAATGCTAAGGTTCCCGGACTGGATTACATTTATTATTACCGTATTCTATTTTATAACTGATATAGTATATTTGATGTGTTTGCTGCTACCCTGTGGCCACTGTTTGTAAATGGTTATGTTGGATATTAATGATGTAATTCCCATATGCCTTTGTTTTCTGTTACTCCACCTGTTATGTGAGGTCACATCCTTTCCATCTTGTCCAGACGTTGCACAGAGCTAGAGAGAACAATTTGTTTTGACCACTTATATGTCGTTCCCTGTGTGATCTCTCAAGGTAGAGTCAATAAACTACCTGAAGCACATCCATTGCATCTTCCTCATTGCATCTTCCTCACTGGATCTCCACATGCATTGGAAAGGGGATTGAACATAGTGAATTCACTATCTTCCATATGCTTTTACAGAGACTGTGCTCACACTCGTCAGGGACTCTAATGTACATCAGTGGCAGAGTAGCTTGTGCACACTGTTGTGACTGCAGGAATTAAATTCTCAAACGCCAAATACAGCAGCACTAAAACCCATGTAAACATTGAATTAGTGGTACATTTAAAATGCTTTACTGCTATGCTTTATACATGCAAAAATAAAGCGTTTAGTGCACAGTTTGATCAAGTCACATACATATTTGCTGTGCACTCCTTCTACTACGCTGCATGAGGCCCTTATAATCAGTGTAAATGGAGCCCAGCCCAGAATGTTTGCCGGCTTTGCTCCACAAAGAGGTATTAGTTAGGGACCCAACTAACGAGGCTACTTTGATCCAGTTGGTGGGCATACACAACCAGGGCTGTTGAGTCGGTAAGCCAAAGCTCTGACTCAGACTCCTAACTCCAACTCCCTCACACAAGGCGCATGTTTAAGTGATAACTTTACTGTAGTAAAATGGTAACATTAGGCTTTTTATCACCCTTATGATACAATAGTCAAGCTATTTAGGTAGAATATAAAATATATTTATTGGAGTCAAACTTTAGAACACAAAAAAAACTTTAATAAATTGTCAATATGCAACACACTATGCAGTAAGTGGAAATAACAGTTTTCAACAAAAATGTACTGAATAGCATTTGTTGAGTCTATGAATTTGTTCTGAGGAATAGTATCACCTCCATTAGATCCTCCTTCATAAATGACCTCAAATCTGATCTCATTATTTTAAGGCTAAAGAATGGCCTCTCTACACTAACTTGGGTTGGGGCAAAGCGATGACCACATGGGCAACATCTCTAACAATTGCCTCATGCACATTCAGTTTTGATGAATGGTTGAACTCTTCTACTTCTTTAAGAGCAAGTGAAAAATTTTGCAGAAATATGATCTGTTTGCTATGGGAGTAGATTTTTTTTCCCCTGCGGCAACGCTTTGCCTGCTCCATGTCATCAAAATACTTTTTAAAATTAAACTCCTCATCTGATGAGGCTGCAGATATGGGAGCAGTAGTGCTGGCAAGACCCAATTCCTTTTGCTCTTGGCCCTGCACTGAACTAACTGTACCAATTTATTATATAAATTTTATAACGACTCCGAATCCACTAAAATGGACACCGACTCCACAACCCTATGCACAACTTGATCAAACTATGCACTATGCAAGTTCCATTAGCTCAATGCTTGTATGGATTTTAGTCCCGGCTATGTATTTGGTGTTTGATAATATCTATTGGTTATGCCAGAAATGTCTGATATATGCGGATTTCAACTATGGAACCTGCACCCACATGGAGAATGAGGGACCCGCAGCATTTAGGTGAAGAATGAAGCATGGTTCAATCCATTCACTGCTATCAAAGGTGCAGAAATAGAGCAGTATGCTTAGGCTCAGTTCACACTACATTTGACCATAAGGCAAAATGTGTATATTATAAGGTATATGCTAAACGTATGCCAAACGTACACCGTTTTGAGAAGACATTTGAAAATTTTTTTGTTTTTATTTTTAACTAGCTTTTCTATTGGCTGTCACACGGTTTTCCTTGCAATTTGATTGAGTAGGTTTGTTTATATTATTATGACAGATACAAATGTATAGGTCTACAACATGTGCACATACACTAATATACGTTTGCCATTGACATACACTTCAAAAAAACGTATAATATAATGTATACGATTTTGTTCAGCTTGAAAAAACACAGCCCCCCATGTCTTCCTTCTGTTAAAATTTAAAGGATATTTGACAGATAATAAAAAAACAGAATGTCAGTGTATGTTGCACATGTATCCACCTATATGAGTACATGAACATGTTAATGTTTTTCATTATGTCACACCACCAGATAAATAATAAATAAAAATAAATACAAAATAATGTAGTGTGCACTAAGCCTAAGCTCTTTTCGTAATCCCATAGCAGCACATGTGTGGCCACTTCTCCATTTATTCTCCACCTGGACACAAGAGCTGAGTCACCAGGTAAGTCAGCTAACCCTTGTTCCCCACAGAATTGAGGGTACCAGAGGTGAGACCCACATCTGTCAGACATTTATGGCATATCTATAGGCTAACGCAGAGCCCCATTTTTCAAATCTGTCATGTGTCACTTTATGTGAGAATTACTTTTTCATACTTTTACCTATCCATGTGTTTCAGAGAATGTTTTCTCATGATACATTGGGCTTTTATCTACTAGTAAATTTTGGTCAATACAATCCTTGCTTATGATAAATATCAAAATGTCGTGAAAATTTGGAAAACTAGTTTATATTTAGCATCTACTATAAGTCTATCACCTTTGTGTTGGAATCATTTTTTAAATGTCATTTTTTTTTTACATTAGAAGACTTAGAAATTTTGTAGAAAGTTTTTAAGAAAAATTGCAACAGAGATTTTTTTAGTGACCAGTCCAGTTTTAATATGAGGGGCCTGTATGTTAGAGACTCCATCTAAGAATCTGCACCTTTTAAAGCACTCAAAGCAGACTTTATGAAGTTTGTTAACCCTCTAGCTCAGTGGGCCAAAAGTAAAAATTTGGACAAAGTCACAGGCCAACCTGAATATTTACTAAAAAAAAAGTTGAGGAAGTATTTCCTTCTCAACAGATATAAAGATGAACCTTTTAATATAGAAGCAAACTTACAGCAGTTATCCTGTAAAAAATAAACTGATGACCTATCCTGGACAGGCCATCAATTTGGGATTGCTTGGGCGCTGCTTCCGGTAGTAGCCCACAAGACAGTCACCAAATAGTGGTAGATACTAATTATATGTAAGCGCTCTGCAGACATCTAAGTAATTATACTGCAGTTACATGTAGTGACTCACAGGACATGTTTTCTCTGATTGGAGTCATTCACTTTCCTCTTTTTTCTCAATCTGGCCCAGACCGCCATGATGACTTTTCTCGGCCACAACTCGCAGAATTTACAACACAAACATTTTAGAATCCTCACTTTTCCAGCACCTATATACCTACCTACTGGGGGGTTTATATACCTCCCTTCCTAACAGGGGATATACAGGGAAGCATGGCGACGCCCCACCCCCACAGCAATCTGCATTATTATGATAGGAATGCCAGGTGCTTGCTGTGGGGGATAGGGAGTCACCCATCATTCCTTTATAGGCCCTCACTGGGTAGGTATAGAGACCCCCTCTCAATATTTGTATATAGGTCTCCTCAGTAGGTAGATAAATAGCCCCTTGGTAGGTAGGTATATAAGCCCCATTAGTAGGGAGGTACATAGGTACCCTTGGTAGGTAGATATATAGGCCCCCTTTAGTACGTAAACAGGTAAAAATGGCCCACTGCAGGTAGTTTATAAAGTCCCCTATAACTTTTATTTTCACATTATATTGGTTCGGTCCCTTCTGTTTAACCTATCTACTAGACTGCACGAATACCAATACTTTACAATGGCAGCTGGAAGCCTTATAAAGGCTTCCATCGTTGCCATCACCTCAGGCAGCAAGTAATAGAGCCACCATCTTTGTACACCCTTTTGCACTGTTTATACACTGCAGCAGGGTGTACTGCTGATTGTGCCCCCAACTTCTCAAGTATCCTAACTTCACGTTCATGTAAAAAAATTAGTAAAGAAAAAACAAATAAAAAATATTGAAGGTTCAAATCATCCCCTTTTGCCATTTTACAAATAAAAAGAAAAATAATACAAAACCTATCGCTGTGTTTGTAAAAGTATGATCTATTAAAATATAACATTATTTATACCACACGCTGAATACCACAGAAGAAAAAAAATCCAAACGCCAAAATTGCAGTATTTTTTGTCATTTTATGTCCCCTAAAACTTGGAACAAAAAGTGGTCAAAAAGTGAGCCATAATATTATGACCACGTGGCAGAAACGGGTTTAAGCAAAAATGGATTGTAGTGATGAGAAGTAACATATGTGCATAAACCAGCATACGAACGTTAAAATATTAGCAGCACTTATGTTGACCTGTAACAAGATGATATTAGTACACCAATAAGGGTTTGCCTGAGCCACCACCAAGTAGGAGACTTGTCAGGCTTAGGCTAAAAGCCATGATACACTACACTACTTGAGTATTGCAGCAACTGACTGCCGGGCGTCTCTACTCGGCTCTGCTCAGTCATACAGTGATGTCAGGCAGTGTCATGTGACCGCTATAGCCACTGACTGCCGGACGTCTCTACTCGGCTCTGCTCAGTCATACAGTGATGTCAGGCAGTGTCATGTGACCGCTATAGCCACTGACTGCCGGACGTCACTACTAGGCTCTGCTCAGTTATATAGTGATGTCAGGCAGTGTCATGTGACCGCTATAGCCACTGACTGCCGGACATCACTACTCGGCTCTGCTCAGTCATATAGTGAAGTCAGGCAGTGTCATGTTATTGCCGCAGCCACTGACTGCCGGACGTCTCTACTCGGCTTTGCTCAGTCATACGTGATGTCAGGCAGTGTCATGTGACCGCTATAGCCACTGACTGCCGGACGTCACTACTCGGCTCTGCTCAGTTATACAGTGATGTCAGGCAGTGTCATGTGATTGCCGCAGCCACTGACTGCCGGAGGTCACTACTCGGCTCTGCTCAGTTATACAGTGATGTCAGGCAGTGTCATGTGACCCGCTGAAAGCCACTGACTGCCGGACGTCACTACTCGGCTCTGCTCAGTTATAGAGTGATGTCAGGTAGTGTCATTTGACCGCTTGAGCCACTGACTGACGGACGTCACTACTTGGCTCTGCTCAGTTATATAGTGATGTCAGGCAGTGTCATGTGATTGCCGCAGCCACTGACTGCCGGACGTCACTACTCGGCTCTGCTCAGTTATATAGTGATGTCAGGCAGTGTCATGTGACCGCTATAGCCACTGACTGCCGGACGTCACTACTCGGCTCTGCTCAGTTATATAGTGATGTCAGGCAGTGTCATGTGACCGCTGCAGCCACTGACTGCCGGACGTCACTACTCGGCTCTGCTCAGTTATATAGTGAGGTCAGGCAGTGTCATGTGACCGCTGCAGCCACTGACTGCCGGACGTCACTACTCGCTCTGCTCATTTATACAGTGATGTCAGGCAGTGTCATGTGACCGCTATAGCCACTGACTGCCGGACGTCACAAACTGGCTCTGCTCAGTTATATAGTGATGTCAGGCAGTGTCATATGACCGCTGCAGCCACTGACTGCCTGACGTCACTACTGGCTCTGCTCAGTCATACAGTGATGTCAGGCAGTGTCATGTGACCGCTAGAGCCACTGACTGCCGGACGTCACTACTCGGCTCTGCTCAGTGATAGAGTGATGTCAGGCAGTGTCATGTGACCGCTGCAGCCACTGACTGCCGGACGTCACTACTCGGCTCTGCTCAGTAATAAAGTGATGTCAGGCAGTGTCATGTGACCGCTGCAGCCACTGACTGCCTGACGTCTCTACTCGGCTCTGCTCAGTTATATAGTGAAGTCAGGCAGTGTCATATGACCGCTGCAGCCACTGACTGCCGGACATCTCTACTCGGCTCTGCTCAGTCATACAGTGATGTCAGGCAGTGTCATATGACCGCTGCAGCCACTGACTGCCGGACATCTCTACTCGGCTTTGCTCAGTCATACAGTGATGTCAGGAAGTGTCATGTGACCGCTGCAGCCACTGACTGCCGGACGTCACTACTCGGCTCTGCTCAGTTATAGAGTGATGTCAGGCAGTGTCATGTGATTGCCGCAGCCACTGACTGCCGGACGTCACTACTTGGCTCTGCTCAGTTATATAGTGATGTCAGGCAGTGTCATGTGATTGCCGCAGCCACTGACTGCCAGACGTCACTACTCGGCTCTGCTCAGTTATATAGTGATGTCAGGCAGTGCCATATGACCGCTGCAGCCACTGACTGCCGGACGTCACTACTCAGCTCTGCTCAGTTATATAGTGATGTCAGGCAGTGTCATATGACCGCTGCAGCCACTGACTGCCGGACGTCACTACTCGGCTCTGCTCAGTTATATAGTGATGTCAGGCAGTGTCATGTGACCGCTGCAGCCACTGACTGCCGGACGTCACTACTCAGAGCCCCTCAGTCATATAATGATGTCAGGCAGTGTCATGTGACCGCTATAGCCACTGACTGCCGGACGTCACTACTTGGAGCCGCTCAGTCATACAGCACACATGCCAACTCTCCCGATTTTTGCGATTCGGAAGAACTGCAGCAGGCGGCGGGGGTTCTTTAAATGACCGACGGACCGTTCCTACAGGTGGGTGAGGCGGACGCACAGTGTCAGTCGGCAGCTGCACGCTCCTTGCAGCTGCTCGAACAGGGAGGAGGCAAGAGGGGTCGTTCCCCTCCTGCTTTCTCCCCTGTATTTACAGCGCCCGGCGTGCGCTGTACATACAGTTCATTGTCGCAGGGGGTGTGACGCACCGTTATACTCACACAACCTGCGACGCTGAGTCTCCTTGGTCGGCAGCTGCTGCCGGCACAGGAGATGTCTGGAGCTGGAAGGGAACGTGGTGAGAGTAAGTAGTTTTTATTATTTTATTTTTATTAGCTATTTGGGGCACTACCTGGCTGTAAGGGGCATCTACCTGGCTGTAAGGGACATCTACCTGGCTATAAGGGGGCACTACATGGCTATAGGGGCACTACCTGGCTACAAGGGGGCATCGACCTGGCTGTAAGGGGCATCTACCTGGCTGTAAGGAACATCTACCTGGCTACAAGGGGGCACTACCTGGCTACAGGGCATCGACCTGTCTATAAGGGGCACTACGTGGATAAAGGGGGCTACTACCTGGCTATAAGGGGTACTACTTGGATAAAGGGGGCTACTACCTGGCTATAAGGGGTACTACCTGGATAAAGGGGGCACTACCTGGCGAGAGGGGGCATCTACCTTGCTAGTGGGGGCAACAACCTGGCTTTCTTCCAGAGCCGTTATACAGTTAGGCGGAGTAGGTGTGGCTTTTCGAAGGGGCATGGCTCCCAAACAAGATGGGCGTGATCATGCAAATAATTTTCTACACGTGCCGCCCCTTAGAGCTTTCAAAAGTTGGCGAGTATGTCATATAGTGATGTCAGGCAGTGTCATGTGACCGCAGAAGCCAATCTGTAGTCACGAGCCAGCCTCAGTAGCCAGATATAAGCAGATCAGGGAGACTACTAATAGCTCTCTTATAATAACGTGGCCACCTGTCTATATGACAAGGCTGATAGCACATAAAGCTGACGCTTCCTGACGCACACGCTCACATGTTGCCTATAATGTAGAGTTTGTCTCCATATGTAGCACAAGCAATCAGTGTCACCCACCGGTACTGCGAGCGGCGAGCTCTGCCTGCTGTATATGACGCGCATGCGCACGGTCTACTACATTGCGCCCTTGAGCTCCATCTACTGCACGTACACAGAAGTGCAGGTATCTTCTGGTTAGGTCTGACAGTCAGAGCTGCCGATCGCCTATCTGCAGGATTGCTTGGAGCAGAAGTGCTATGAGGACGTGGGCTGCAGGGTTGTACGGACTCCTCCGGGGCACTAGCTGCCCGCATGCTGCAGGGTCACTATGCCCCCGCCTACTCATCAGGTCGGAGCAGCGATCTGCACAGCAGCACAGAGGAGTCCACCTGTCCCCGGGACTCTCCGCCAAGTCCCTGCTTCATAAGTTCTCCAAATCCAGGTGAGCGGAGGGAGTGACGGTGCTGCTGTTACCCGGGTGTTACATTGTCACAAGGTGATGATTTGTTTCTTCTATTTAGCAGAAAGAAGCACTGGTATGACAGTCCACCCCCTGCCAGGCCTGTGAGTATTGTATGCTGGGGATCTAGTTATGACCACAGGGTCCTATAGCTCCACAAGTGCTGCCTCTAGAATCAAGGATCAGTGCTCCTGAGCTTGGTCCCATAGCTGCAGCTACAGCACAACTTACACCAGGTTGTGTAGTTAGTACACAATTTATAATCGGTGAATGTCACCTCTGTTAAACATGCTCTCTA
Organism: Phyllomedusa bahiana; assembly: GCA_025379985.1. Lineage (NCBI taxonomy): Eukaryota > Metazoa > Chordata > Amphibia > Anura > Hylidae > Phyllomedusa > Phyllomedusa bahiana. The sequence continues at coordinate 54,643 of JAODAL010011881.1, read as the reverse complement.
TCAATCATCTGACCAGCTAGAGCAGGGGGCTCATCAGCAACTGTGCTCTGAAGCTAGACCAGGGATGCCCACTGCCCAGACTACTGCTGTCTGAACCAGGAGTATGGCCATGCATAGGAGAGTAGGCAAGAGACCTGAAGAAGGATGATCCAGAAGAGCAGAAGAAGAGGCCCTGTAGGGTGGTGATCCAGACGAGAAGGATCCAGAGGGGACCTGTAGGATGGTGATCCAGAGGGGACCTGTAGGATGGTGATCCAGAGGGGACCTGTAGGATGGTGATCCAGAGGGGACCTGTAGGATGGTGATCCAGAGGGGACCTGTAGGATGGTGATCCAGAGGGGACCTGTAGGATGGTGATCCAGAGGGGACCTGTAGGATGGTGAACCAGAGGGGACCTGTAGGATGGTGAACCAGAGGGGACCTGTAGGATGGTGAACCAGAGGGGACCTGTAGGATGGTGAACCAGAGGGGACCTGTAGGATGGTGATCCTGACGATGGATCCAGAGGGGACCTGTAGTCGGGTGATCCAGAAGAATGATCCAGAGGGGACCTGTAGGATGGTGATCGAGAGGAAGAAGCCAGAGGGGACCTGTAGGATGGTGTTCGAGAGGAAGAAGCCAGAGGGGACCTGTTTGATGGGGATCGAGAAGAAGAAGCCAGAGGGAACCTGTAGGATGGGGATCCAGAAGAAGAAGCCAGAGGGGACCTGTAGGATGGGGATCCAGAAGAAGAAGCCAGAGGGGACCTGTAGGATGGTGATCGAGAGGAAGAAGCCAGAGGGGACCTGTAGGATGGGGGATCGAGAAGAAGAAGCCAGAGGGGACCTGTAGGATGGGGATCGAGAGGAAGAAGCCAGAGGGAACCTGTAGGATGGGGATCCAGAAGAAGAAGCCAGAGGGGACCTGTAGGATGGTCACCCAGACGACGACGCCTGAGGGGACCTGTAGGCTGGCCACCCAGACGAAGAAGCCGGAGGGGACCTGTAGGATGGGCATCCAGACGAAGAAGCCGGAGGGGACCTGTAGGATGGGGATCTAGGCGAGAAGAAGAAGCCAGAGGGGACCTGTAGGATGGGGGAAATCTAGGCGAGAAGAAGAAGCCAGAGGGGACCTGTAGGATGGGGATCCAGGCGAGAAGAAGAAGCCAGAGGGGACCTGTAGGAGGGGGATATAGGAGGGAAGAAGCAGCGAGAGGGGGACCTGTCGGATGGGGATCTAGTCGAGAAGAAGCACCCATAGGGGTGCTGTAGGTTGGGGATCTAGGCGAGAAGAAGCAGCCAGAGGGGACCTGTAGGATGGGGATCTAGGCGAGAAGAAGCAGCCAGAGGGGACCTGTAGGATGGGGATCTAGGCGAGAAGAAGCAGCCAGAGGGGACCTGTAGGATGGGGATCCAGGCGAGAAGAAGAAGCCAGAGGGGACCTGTAGGATGGGGATCCAGGCGAGAAGAAGAAGCCAGAGCACAACTGTAGGATGGGGATCTAGCGAAAGAGAAGCCAGAGGGACCTGGAGGATGGGGATCTAGGCGAGAAGAAGAAGCCAGAGGGGACCTGTAGGATGGGGATCTAGGCGAGAAGAAGAAGCCAGAGGGGACCTGTAGGATGGGATCTAGGCGAGAAGAAGAAGCCAGAGGGGAACCTGTGGAATGGGATCTAGGCGAGAAGAAGAAGCCAGAGGGGACCTGTGGGATGGGGATCTAGCGAGAAGAAGAAGCCAAGGGGACCTGTGGGATGGGGATCTAGGCGGGAGCAAGAAGCCAGAGGGACCTGTGGATGGGGATCTAGGCGGAAGAAGAAGAGCCAGAGGGGGACCTGTGGGATGGGATCTAGGCGGGAAGAGAAGCAGAGGGGACCTGTGGGATGGGGATCTAGGCGGGAAGAAGAAGCCAGAGGGGACCTGTGGGATGGGGATCTAGGCGGGAAGAAGAAGCCAGAGGGGACCTGTGGGATGGGGATCTAGGCGGGAAGAAGAAGCCAGAGGGGACCTGTGGGATGGGGATCTAGGCGGGAAGAAGAAGCCAGAGGGGACCTGTGGGAGGGGATCTAGGCGGGAAGAGGAAGCCGGAGGGACCTGTAGGATGGGGATCTAGGCGGGAAGAGGAAGCCAGAGGGACCTGTAGGTATGGGGATCTAGGCGGGAAGAGGAAGCCAGAGGGGACCTGTAGGATGGGTTTCTAGGCGGGAAGAGGAAGCCAGAGGGGACCTGTAGGATGGGGATCTAGGCGAGAAGATGAAGCCAGAGGGGACCTGTAGGATGGGGATCTAGGCGGGAAGAAGAAGCCAGAGGGGACCTGTGGGATGGGGATCTAGGCGGGAAGAGGAAGCCAGAGGGGACCTGTAGGATGGGGATCCAGGCGGGAAGAGGAAGCCAGAGGGGACCTGTAGGATGGGATCCAGCGGGAAGAGGAAGCCAGAGGGGACCTGTAGGATGGGGATCCAGCGGGAAGAGGAAGCCAGAGGGGACCTGTAGGATGGGGATCCAGACGGGAAGAGGAAGCCAGAGGGGACCTGTAGGATGGGGATCCAGGCGGGAAGAGAAGCCAGAGGGGACCTGTAGGATGGGGATCCAGGCGGAAAGGAGAAGCCGAGGGGACCTGTAGGATGGGGATCCAGGCAGGAAGAGAAGCCAGAGGGGACCTGTAGGATGGGGATCCAGGCGGAAGAGGAAGCCAGAGGGGACCTGTAGGATGGGGATCCAGGCGGGAAGAGGAAGCCAGAGGGGACCTGTAGGATGGGGATCCAGCGGAAGAGGAAGCCAGGGGGGACCCTGTAGGATGGGGATCCAGGCGGGAAGAGGAAGCCAGAGGGGACCTGTAGGATGGGGATCCAGGCGGGAAGAGGAAGCCAGAGGGGACCTGTAGGATGGGGATCCAGGCGGGAAGAGGAAGCCAAGAGGGGACTGTAGGATGGGGATCCAGCGGGAAGAGGAAGCCAGAGGGGACCTGTAGGATGGGGATCCAGGCGGGAAGAGGAAGCCAGAGGGGACCTGTAGGATGGGGATCCAGGCGGGAAGAGAAGCCAGAGGGACCTGTAGGATGGGGATCCAGGCGGAAGAGGAAGCCAGAGGGGACCTGTAGGATGGGGATCAGGCGGGAAGAGGAAGCCAGAGGGGACCTGTAGGATGGGGATCCAGGCGGAAGAAGGAAGCCAGAGGGACCTGTAGGATGGGGATCCAGGCGGGAAGAGGAAGCCAGAGGGGACCTGTAGGATGGGGATCCGGGCGGGGGAAGAGGAAGCCAGAGGGGACCTGTAGGATGGGGATCCAGGCGGGAAGAGGAAGCCAGAGGGGACCTGTAGGATGGGGATCCAGGCGGGAAGAGGAAGCCAGAGGGGACCTGTAGGATGGGGATCCAGGCGGGAATAGGAAGCCAGAGGGGACCTGTAGGATGGGGATCCAGGAGGGACGAGGAAGACAGAGCGGACCTGTAGGATATGGGATCCTAGGCGAGAAGAGGAAGCCAGAGGGGACCTGTAGGATGGGGATCCAGGCGGGAAGAGGAAGCCAGAGGGACCTGTAGGATGGGGATCCAGGCGGGAAGAGGAAGCCAGAGGGGACCTGTAGGATGGGGATCCAGGCGGGAAGAGGAAGCCAGAGGGGACCTGTAGGATGGGGATCCAGGCGGAAGAGGAAGCCAGAGGGGACCTGTAGGATGGGGATCCTGGCGGGAAGAGGAAGCCAGAGGGGACCTGTAGGATGGGGATCCAGGCGGGAAGAGGAAGCCAGAGGGACCTGTAGGATGGGGATCCAGGCGGGAAGAGGAAGCCAGAGGGGACCTGTAGGATGGGGATCCAGGCGGGAAGAGGAAGCAGAGGGGACCTGTAGGATGGGGATCCAGGCGGGAAGAGGAAGCCAGAGGGGACCTGTAGGATGGGGATCCAGGCGGGAAGAGAAGCCAGAGGGACCTGTATGATGGGGAGCCAGTCGGGCTGAGGAAGCCAGAGGGGACCTGTAGGATGGGGATCCAGGCGGGAAGAGAAGCCAGAGGGGACCTGTAGGAGGGGATCCAGGCGGGAAGAGGAAGCCAGAGGGGACGTGTAGGATGGGGTTCCAGGCGGAAGAGGAAGCCAGAGGGGACCTGTAGGATGGGGATCCAGGCGGGAAGAGGAAGCCAGAGGGGACCTGTAGGATGGGGATCCAGGCGGGAAGAGGAAGCCAGAGGGGACCTTTAGGATGGGGATCCAGGGGGGGAAGAGGAAGCCAGAGGGACCTGCTAGGATGGGGGATCCAGGCGGGAAGAGGAAGCCAGAGGGGACCTGTAGGATGGGATCCAGGCGGGAAGAGGAAGCCAGGGGACTGTAGGATGGGGATCCAGGCGGGAAGAGGAAGCCAGAGGGGGACCTGTAGGATGGGGATCCAGGCGGGAAGAGGAAGCCAGAGGGGACCTGTAGGATGGGGATCGATGCGGGAAGAGGAAGCCAGAGGGGACCTGTAGGATGGGGATCCAGGCGGGAAGAGGAAGCCAGAGGGGACCTGTAGGATGGGGATCCAGGCGGAAGAGAGGAAGCCAGAGGGGACCTGTAGGATGGGGATCCAGGCGGGAAGAGGAAGCCAGAGGGGACCTGTAGGATGGGGATCCAGGCGGGAAGAGGAAGCCAGAGGGGACCTGTAGGATGGGGATCCAGGCGGGAAGAGGAAGCCAGAGGGGACCTGTAGGATGGGGATCCAGAAGAAGAAGCCGGAGGGGACCTGTAGGATGGGGATCGAGACGAAGAAGCCAGAGGGGACCTGTAGGATGGGGATCCAGGCGGGAAGAGGAAGCCAGAGGGGACCTGTAGGATGGGGATCCAGGCGGGAAGAGGAAGCCAGAGGGGACCTGTAGGATGGGGATCCAGGCGGGAAGAGGAAGCCAGAGGGGACCTGTAGGATGGGGATCCAGGCGGGAAGAGGAAGCAGAGGGGACCTGTAGGATGGGGATCCAGGCGGGAAGAGGAAGCCAGAGGGGACCTGTAGGATGGGATCCAGGCGGAAGAGGAAAGCCAGAGGGGACCTGTAGGATGGGGATCCAGGCGGGAAGAGGAAGCCAGAGGGGACCTGTCGGATGGGGATCCAGGCGGAAGAGGAAGCCAGAGGGACCTGTAGGATGGGGATCCAGGCGGGAAGAGGAAGCCAGAGGGGACCTGTAGGATGGGGATCCAGGCGGGAAGAGGAAGCCAGAGGGACTGTAGGATGGGGATCCAGGCGGAAGAGGAAGCCAAGGGGACCTGTAGGATGGGGATCCAGGCGGGAAGAGGAAGCCAGAGGGGACCTGTAGGATGGGGATCCAGGCGGAGAGAAGCCGGAGGGGACCTGTAGGATGGGGATCCAGGCGGGAAGAGGAAGCCAGAGGGGACCTGTAGGATGGGGATCCAGGCGGAAGAGAAGCCAGAGGGGACCTGTAGGTGGGGATCCAGGCGGGAAGAGAGACAGCCAGAGGGGACCTGTAGGATGGGGATCCAGGCGGGAAGAGGAAGCCAGAGGGGACCTGTAGGATGGGGATCCAGGCGGGAAGAGGAAGCCAGAGGGGCACTGTAGGATGGGGATCCAGGCGGGAAGAGGAAGCCAGAGGGGACCTGTGGGATGGGGATCCAGGCGGAAGAGGAAGCCAGAGGGGACCTGTGGGATGGGGATCCAGGCGGGAAGAGGAAGCCAGAGGGGACCTGTGGGATGGGGATCCAGGCGGGAAGAGGAAGCCAGAGGGGACCTGTGGGATGGGGATCCAGGCGGGAAGAGGAAGCCAGAGGGGCCCTGTGGGATGCGGATCCAGGCGGCAATAGGAAGCCAGAGGGGACCTGTGGATGGGGATCCAGGCGGGAAGAGGAAAGCCAGAGGGGACCTGTGGATGGGGATCCAGGCGGGAGAGGAAGACCAGAGGGGACCTGTGGATGGGGATCCAGGCGGGAAGAGGAAGCCAGAGGGGACCTGTTGGATGGGGATCCAGGCGGGAAGAGGAAGCCAGAGGGGACCTGTGGGATGGGGATCCAGGCGGGAAGAGGAAGCCAGAGGGGACCTGTGGGAGGGGGATCCAGGCGGAAGAGGAAGCCAGAGGGGACCTGTGGGAGGGGGATCCAGGCGGGAAGAGAAGCCAGAGGGGACCTGTAGGAGGGGATCCAGGCGGAAGAGGATAGCCAGAGGGGGACCTGTGGAGGGGGATCCAGGCGGGAAGAGGAAGCCAGTGGGGACCTGTAGGAGGGGGATCCAGGCGGGAAGAGGAAGCCAGAGGGGACCTGGAGGAGGGGGATCCAGGCGGGAAGAGGAAGCCAGAGGGGACCTGTAGGAGGGGGATCCAGGCGGGAAGAGGAAGCCAGAGGGGACCTGTAGGAGGGGGATCCAGGAGAACAGGGAGGAAGCCATGAGGGGACCTGTAGGAGGGGGATCCAGGCGGGAAGAGGAAGCCAGGGGGACTGTAGAGGGGGGATCCAGGCGGGAAGAGGAAGCCAGAGGGGACCTGTAGGAGGGGATCAGGCGGAAGAGGAAGCCAGAGGGACCTGTAGGAGGGGATCCAGGCGGGATGAGGAAGCCAGAGGGTACCTGTAGGATGGGGATCCAGGAGAGCAGAAGATGCCGCCAGTGGGGACCTGTAGGATGGTGATCCAGGAGAACAGAAGATGCCGCCAGTGGGGACCTGTAGTATGGTGATCCAGCAGAGCAGAAGAAGAAGCCAGAGGGGACCTGTAGGATGGTGATCTAGGAGAGCAGAAGAAGCCAGAGGGAACCTGCAGTAGGGTGATCCACACAGAATAAGTAATATGTTACTTGCTATTTTTCATTGTGTAAATGTAGTCTAGGGGTGAGTGTAAAAATGCACCAATATGTGGTTTTATCACAAATCAGCACATCTTTCAAATGAATTGATTAGCAAGTAAATCTGGCCATTAAAAATCTAATTAAAAACAAACCTGTTTGTAATAAAACGGCTTGCCAATGCACTTTTTTGATGAAATTTGTCACTGGGGGAAACAAATGTGCCGGCCATTACGTCACTGACAGGGAAAGGGGTAACAAAAATTACTTGTCACAAAGCACTTTTTTAAAGGGGAGGATTGTTAGGCAACAAATGCCACTTTTCAAATTTTATTTGTTGGAAGCAAAAGACGGATTTGGGAACTAAAAATTTTTAGCGGGGGGCCAAATGGTAATGGCTAGACAGCTGGGTCAGGTCTTTCCCCAAAAAAACAGGTCTTTGGGGTTTCTACTTGCAGGGGTTTTGGTACCTACAAAAGGGTCTGATAGGAACAACTGGTGCCCAAAACCGGGTACTTCCTAGGGAAGACTATTGATAAGGGCTACCTAAACGGTACTTTCCATGGAAGACATTGTACACAAATTGCTGAAGGGTTTAATGCTGCATATAAAAGGTGTCAGAATACCGGGGCGACATGTATAATTTTCGCTATATTTTTTAATCACCACCCCATACCGGCGCAGTCAAGCGCCCGGGGCCCCTTGTAATACCCTGAGTCGGGGGCTCTGCAGCCGATGCATATAACCGAGAAACACACATTTAGGTTTTCATAGGGCAAAAACCCAGGCGCATTACGCTGTAACGGGTAGACCACTTTAAAAACCATAATTGTTTTTTTTTTCGCTGGAATGACCCCAAATTTATACCGCAGTAGAACGGTTTCATAGATTCAACGATTCTACACTACTTTTATTGCTTTTAAAAAGGGGGCCTGGCGCAAAAAATCATACATGTCGCCCAGAGTGTTTTGCACTTCCGGGATGGGGGTGGTTTTAAACCCCAAAAGGGTCAGAGTGCCCCCGCTATATTTTTCCCCAAAAAGGGCATTGGAACTCAAAGTACCCAAAGAACTGAAAAGGGGGGCTTTGGGGGGCTCACTTAATGGGGCAGATACTAGAAGAATGGGGCTATAGGAAGAAGCAAATCAGACCAAAGGGGGGTGGTCTGGATTGAAACCTTGGGGCCCGGGCCCCATCAAAATTATTTTAGGGGAAATAAGCTCAACATAACAGTGGTATTCCCTAATGAAAATGGCCTCTTTCAGCAGGATAAGCCTTACCTGGTTTACAAAAGTTCAGGAAATTTGGGAAAAATTAAGGGATATTTTATTAATTTAAAACCCCTTTCCCTTTTGGTTAAGAAGTTTCCCTAGGCAGTAACGTGATTGACACCTACTCTTATGTACACTTTTACAAAGACAGCTGTCACACTGTAACACCGCCTTCACCCCCTAACCCAGAATAACAGGATTTAAAAAAACAAAATTAAAATCTCAATCCGAATCCCAAAACCGGGCGGAAGAATGAACGTTCAAAGTTTTTCAGGTACGGGTTTTAAAAAAAGCTGGGCAGAAAACCCTGCATGGGGACTGCTCAGGGGCTTTTTCCCTAGCGCCCGGGGTGTTTTAAATTTTTTGGGCCGTTTTGAAAACTGCCACAAACGGGCCATGGGGGCATGCCCCAAGTGACCAACAAGTGTAAAATCGCCTCCTTTATGACTCTCAATGGCATCTTAAAGGGGGTTTTCTACTATAAAAATGTTTTTATTTCAAGATCTTTCAAAAACAAACCCTTTTTTAAAAATATGTGCCCAATTAACAGGGGCCAAATTTTGAAAATTATCCCCTTCTTGTATGGGCGGCATCGGGCCCCCTCAGGCCCACTATATGTTAGGGTTTAATGGTTTGTTTTGGCGGGAAATCCAATGGCGGGGGCCCTTAAGGACCCCAAACCAAAAGGAAAGGGCCATTTTTTAGTCTTGATCTGGAAACAGCGGGAAAGGCAAGGTTTCCCAAGGTGAGGGTAGCAGGCAGAATGACAAAAGGGTAGGAGGTAAACTCCAGGTTTGCAGGGTGGACGGGGGAGGAGAGGGAAAACCAAAAATTTTGGAAGGGTTTGATTTCCCATGGCGAAAAGGCTTTTTAAGCTAAGCAGGGCTAGGAAAAACAATACTAAAAGGGCGGGAAGAAAACGGGTTTTGAGGATTTTTATATGGGGACCTGGGACAGGAAAAACGGGAAAAACCAAGATGGAAACCATTTTGAGCACGATCCCCATCTTGACGGGGGGGCCCAAATTTAAGGGCAAACACAGTAGCAAGTTCCCGGTTTTTAGGCAGGAGCCCCGGACATTACCCCCAACCTAAAGGGGGGGTTTCTGGACGATACCCTGACTCGGTTTTTCCCGGAGGGCCTTGATGAAATTGTTTAAATAAATTTCGAGGGCATTTTTTTACTCTGGGGTTTCCCAGGGAATTTTTTCGGGCCCTTTAATTCCCCTTTGCCCCCTTAAATTTTTTGAGGTATTCAGGGGTTTCCCCTAAAAAATTCTTGAGCCCAGGATTCGCTCCCACAACAAACTGTTTTTCCCCCATCGACCTCCCATGCAATCAGGAGGAGGGGGAAACACAAAACCCTGGAAAAGGGGTTTGGGGACACGGAAGGTTTTTTGAAGAGTTCCCCATGAAATAAGGGTGGATCTTCATAGTTTGGTGGGAGTTTGAGCAAAACGTATGGTTAATTTTTTGATGATTTTAATTTTGGCCCGAAAAATTTCTGGCCCAGTTTTGGTGAAGGCACTTTAAGTTTTCAAATTTCTGGTTTTTAACGCATCCCCTTATCCCCTCCCTTTAAAATTTTTTGGTGCGGTTTTTCAAAAGTTTATCTGCCCACTTTTTTTTAATTTTTCTTGAGCCCCTCTTTGTGTTTCCTTAAATTAGTTGCAATTTTTTGCTTTGTGTAGAGTTTCCTTTTTCCCGGCGGGCGGGGAATATGGGAAAAAGAGGGTTCTAGGAAGTTTGTTTGGGGTATCCCAAATTTGCAAAGAAAGGGGGTTTGTTTGGTGGAGGCATTTTGGGGTTTTTTGTTCAAAATTTTTTAAACCCAAAAGGGGAAGTTGTTAAAAACCCAAAGCCCTTCCTTTTTGGGTGAAAAAAATATAGTTCGAAGGTACGGGTTCCCGGGGTTTCCCGGGTTTAAAGTGCTTTTCGGGTCTGTCCTTTTAGTTTGGTGGATGAAAGGGGGTTGTAGTTTAAAATATTTTTTGTCCGTGCTGAGAAAAAAATCCGCCAAAATTTTGGATGAAAACCCCTGCACCCCACGTCCGAGACCCATTTTCTTAAAGGAAAAACCCCATCCCAGGCGAAATAAAATTTCTAAATTTTGGGCAGCCGGTGTTTTGGGAAGGGGGGTTTAAAACCCGGTACATGGGATGAAATGTGCCCCCCTTTGGTGAGCCGGTAAACTACAAAGGGGAATTTAGTTTTTTTTCCCCCTTTAGGTTTAGGGCCAGGTTGGGAAATAAAACCCCTTTTGGAAATGGAAAAACCCCGGGGCGAGAGGGGTTTGGCCCAAGGCTTAAAAAAAACCAATGGGGGGGGAAAAAAAAGTGGATTTTCTTTGCTTTGGGGGCACAAATTTACATGGGGTCCCCATAATTACCTTACACCCTGTAAAATAATTGGGCCCCCCAAAAGAATTGGGTTTGGGAAATTTCCTGTTTTCTTTTGACTCCTTTGTCCCCCGCAATTTTTAGCCCTTTGGGTTTGTCTCAGGATTTTCCCAGTCTTACTTTTTGGGTTTTTTAAAAGTGTGCCCTTTGGGCCAAATCTGTTTTTTCTTTTGGAAACTAAAAATTGGCACATAAATCAGGTGGGTGGGAGGGAAAAAAAAGGAGCCCCGGGGTCCCATGGGCCCCTCTTCTTATTTTTCAAAAGCAAGTTTTTTTTGGTTTACCCCCCTTAAAAAGAAAGACCCGGGGAAAACAATTGTTTTAAAGGGGGGGGAACCAAGTAGGGGGGTGGGAATTTTTTGGGGAAAAAAACATTTTTAAAATAGCGTTTCCCCTTTTGCCTTTTACGGGATGGGGGGCCCTTTTGTTAAAATTTACAAAATTAAATTGTTGGGAAAAGATCTCAACGAGCTTGGGGGAGGGTTTAGAAAATTTTGGGAAGGGGAAATCCGCAAAAATTTCCAAATTTTTTCCCGGTGGCCCATAAAAAACGATTTTTTGTTTTTGGGGTTTCCCCTGAAGATGGTGTCTCCTTTCCTTAAAAAAGGCTCGGAAAATTCGCAAATTAGTTCTTTTATTTCCCCACTTCAAAATTTCTTCTCAGCAATGATAAACGTGGGGGAGAAAAACCCCAAACAAGGATGTAATAAATTTGTCTCCTTTTTTCTCTGGGTTTTTAATGGGCCCCAATAGCACGTTTAAACTTCCACCCCCAAAGGGAAGGAAATTTTCTGGGTAGGTTTTTTTTTAAATACAGGGGCTGTAGTGAACTTGGCTTTTAGGAAGGGGGAAAGGAAACTCTTTTTTGCTTGGGGAAAGGACCAAACAAAAGCTTTTCTTGTTTTGGGGTCAACTTTTGTAATGGGAAAAAAATTATTTCGGGAAAAATTTTTAATGAAGCGTCTATGAAGTTGGCAAAAACCTATAAAAATTTTGAAATCCTTTTGTTTTTTGGGAGGGGGGCCCGTTTACTATTCCCTTTAACTTACTTTGGTCCTTCTTTTGACCATGAGGCGAAAAAATTAACTTTGCCAAGGAATTGGATTTTTCCGTTGATGGAATTCAAATTTTTTTCAACCCTTGATGTAGAGAGGGTTTTCTCTCAGATTTTTTTTCAGAAAAATTTTCCCCTGTTCTGGTGTTTCTTCCCTTTTTAAAGTTGGGAAAAAAAATCAAAATTTTCCCCCAGGTAGTGACTATGAACGGGGTCCGGAGGTTTTAAAAAGATGCCCATTAAAGAGATTTTGGGAAAGGTGGTTTGGGGCCCTTTGAAAAGGGGCCAAAAGGTTTAACACAATATTAAAAATCCCCGTAACGTGCCCTAAAAGCTTTTTTCCCATTAACCCCCCGGTTCTGATCCCAAAATAAGTTTAGGCCCCCCTCGTAGGTCAAACCCTTGGGAAAAAAAATCTTTGCTTTTTGTACTCTTTCCAGAAGCTGGGGGGGAATAAAGGGGGGTTAAAAGGTTAACGGTTCTTTATGGTATCTTTTTTAATTTCCCTTAATCAAAAAAGGGGTTAAAAAAGGGAAAACCTTTCTTTTTTTTAAAAAAGGAATTTTTGGGGAGCCCCCCGCTGGTGAGGAAATGGGCGGATAAAAACCCCTTTTCCCAAAGATTTTCTTCTTTTTTAATTCCTTCAAGGCTTTTAAATTTGGGCATGCCAAAGGGTTTGAGGGTTTCCAAAAGGTTTGGTGACCCAAAAAGGGCAATTTATGGGGGAAATTCATAGGGTCGGTGGGGGGGAAGTTTTTCCCGGGCTTTTCTGTTTGCTGCAGCCCTTCCCCCAAAATTCCGGGTTTTACTAACGGTAGCTCTATTAAATTTCTTGTTTTTGGGAACGGGGTTTCTTCGGGGCCCTTGTTCAGAGTGAGCTGTTAAAGGGGCCACCCCCCCCAACGGGGAAGCTTTTCCCCCTTGGTTTCCCAGAAAATTAAAGGATTTTTTGCTTGAAAACCGGGGGAGCCCCCAAGGATGAGGGGGAAAAATGTGGAGAAGGATTAATAGAAACGACATTTATTCATGATGTTGAGAGTCAAAATGATTAAGTGGTTTTCGGTCTCTTGATCCACTGGCCCAGAGCTCGTGGAGACCCAATTTTACGGTCCCCCTTTTACCGGGGCCCGGGAGAGTTTTTTCTGGTTTTTAAACCCCCATGTTTTGAGCAAAGGACAGGTCCATAAAATTACCACTTGCCCCGGCCCCACCTTACCCGAGGTGGATATCCTTGGGAGTTAGCCGGGAAATTTTAAAAGGGGAAAGGGAAAAGAAATTGAGGGGTCTTTGTTCTATTTTTAAATTTATGGGGTTTCCCACTGATGGTGGAAGGGGGAACAATGCTTTTTTGGAAAATTTTGGGTCTCTGAAGAAATTTGGATTTTCCACTTGGGGCAGTCGGATCCATAAGGGCCCTGCCCCCAATCCCCTTGGCGGCTAGGGCAGTTGAAAAGGAAGTGGTCTGTACCCCCCTTTCGTGGGAAGCAAAAACTCCCCCAAAAGCCGGTTGCTTCTTCTTTTAAAACGCTATCACTTCTTAAATAGAAATCTTTTTGCTTGGGTTTTCCAATTCGGATTCTCTGGGGGGGTTCCCCCCAAGGGTTTTTCCTTGGGGAAAAGGGAAAAGGAGGGATAACAGATGGGCCTGTTTGGGTTTATCTTATTTTAAAAAGTAGCCCATTTTTCTTGTCCCCTTTTGCAATTTCGGGGGGGGTTTCAATTCGGATGCAGTGTTTATGAAAGCATCCAAACCAAAGGGGGGGCTTTGAACGGGCCCGGTTCGTTTTTTTAATAAAGTGATAGCCCTTTTCCAAAAAAAAGAAAAATTCTTTGCTGATCATTCACAATTTGGTGTCGTTTTGCCAAAATCTTAAAAACTCCCAAATTCCCAATTTTTGGGCCCCAACGGGGCGTTTCCCCCTTTTCGACGCAAAGGGGAGGTTGGGCATGTTTTTGGGCTTTTCACCCGATTGGGAATCGTAAAAACCTTTTTTTTAAACTCATGGCGCCCAATGAGTCCTCCAGGTGATTTTTAAAAGGGGGGCGTTTTGGGTTCAATAAAGGGGTTTACCCCCGGGCCCAAATTGCTTTATGTGTCAATAGCAAAAGTTTGCATGGGCATTTAAAGGCCCCCATCCCGCCCGGAAAAAACTGGGGGGGGGTTTGCGTAAAAAGGTATAATCTGTTTGGGTTTAAAAGGAACCCCGGGAAAATTTTTTCAGGTCCCCGCCAAATTTTAAATGGAGGAAACTTAGGGCTACTACGGGAAACCTTGGGGGGTTTGGTCGGACGCTTTTTTTTTTCCCCAAGTGGAGTATCGGTCGGGTTTAATTTTCTCCCCGGGTTTTCCACTTTAGGGTCTTAAAGGGGTTTGTCCATGGGACTTGGACTGTGGGGGTAGGGCCCCTTTTAAAAAGCGCATTTTTTTCCAATCCTCAATGCCTGCATCTCAGTGCGCATATTTGGGCCCCAGTAGTGTGAAGTTGCTTGATGCGAGCTTCTGGGCTTCCAGCCCCCCGGGGGCTCCCCTCTTGGGGTTGAGTATCCTTTTTACGATATGGTGTGTTTTTGGTGGACCCAAAGGCAGGGGGTAAAGACACAAACACAAAGGGGGCACTGGAGTCTTGATTGGAACAGCAGGGAAAGGGAAGGATCCAAGGTGAGGGTAGCAGGAGGGGGTGAAGAAACCCGGGGGCAGGTCACTCGAGGTTTGGAGGGTGGACTGCGAGGAGAGGAACAAATGGGAAGGTGATTCCTTGGCGAGAGGACTGTAAGCTAAGCGGAGTTGGGGCACAATACTCAAGCCGGAAGTAAACAGGCTTTGGAATTTATATAGGGGCCTGGGGGCAGGAAACAGGAAACTAATGGGAAAAAACCCGCTTTAGAAACGATTCCCCCCATCTTGACTGAGGGCAAACTTAAGGGAAAAAACAGTAGCAAGTTTTCCACGGTTAAAAGCAGGAGGGTTCCCGACACTTTTTTAAAAACAAACCTATTTGGGTTTTGTTGAATTTGGGTGCCCGTGCCCGGTAAAAATTTTTTACAGAAACCCGGTTTTCACCCGCAGCCCCGTCACTGGGAGGCTGAAAGGCCCCCATGAATCAATGTAGTGAGACAAACCCCTTTTAAAACTTTTATTTTTTTTCCTTCCTTGTCTTTTTTCCAAGCCCTTTTGTTTTTGGGGGAATCTCAGGGTTTTTTCCCGTGAGGGTTGCATTTGTATAAATCTTGCAGTTTTTTTTACAATACAAATTTCCATTCCGCTTCTAAATTTAGTTGTGTTTTTCATGGATATTTTTTGTCCAAATTTCAAGATTTTAAAAAATGTTGTTTTGAAACCTGGTTTGAAAATCATGGCTGTGTTTAAAGGTCGGATGAAAATTTTTGGAGATTTTTCATTTAGGATATTCATCACTTTAAAGGGGTTTTTTTCACATGGGGTTTACAAATCCGTGTTTTCCCAAACGCTTTTCGGGGGCCGTCTCGGGGTCTGCTCTGTCGGTCCCCAAGAAAGGGGCTTTAAAAAATTACCAGTAAGATTTTTTCATGCTCGCTATTAGAAAAACCCCCGTGGCGTTTCCCGATGCCCGAACGCCCCTGCGGTTTTTAAAAGCCCCAAACTGGGTCCGCCCTTTTGGGAAAAATTGCATGTTTAAATTTATTTTAAAGGGGGAGCTTTGGGACTTTTGAAACACGCAAGGGGGGATTCTCTATGTTTAAATTTCCGCTGCGTGGGTTGGCCCTGGACCGCCGTGATTTAAAAATCATGTTAATTGTTTGATCCCTCTTGGGGACCCAAAGGCGGACCCCAAGTTTGGGTCCGAAAAGTGCTTTTTTAAAAACTTGGGGGTTTACAGTGAGAGTTCCAAATTTTTGAAAAAAGGGCAAATTTTTTGACTGTTACAATTTTTTTTTGTCGTTCAGGTTGACATGAAAAAAGGTTTTATGGGGTTTGATTTAAGGTACAAAAAGGAAAAAAAAAGAGAGGGAATATTGCTCGTATTCAGATCCTGAATTCAATACTATTTAAAGCATTGACCGGGCTGCTGAGCACTTCGGAAGTCCATGAAGAAGTTTTTGATCTTCAGATTGAATTGTCAAAGGTAATGTGTGGTATTTGAAAATCCAGTCATGTTGGCGGTCCTAGTTTTTACAGCATTCACATAAGAGTTATAGAAGGACAAGCTATCTTCATACCAGCAAAATGTTCTTTCCCCGGGAGGGGGGCATTAAATTTAAAGAAAAATTTAAATTTGCAAAATTTTTTTTCCCAAGGGAAAATGCAGACCCTACGAGTTGTATGCAGTACAGTGTGTCTAATGACCGGCTTGCCCCAATGAGTATACCAGTGATACCCGAATTTTAGGGGTCCCCTATGGGCATTTGCAAAAAAAAATTGGGTATTTGACCCATTAATGATTTCTAACTTTTAAACAAAAATCTAAAGGAGTAAACATGAAAAATGGTAAATCTATACCCTATCATCAGGGAAAGGACAAGGTATTTTGGTGCCCTAGGTAAGTACAGCTAATGGCAAAGCCCCCTCCCCCTCAAAAAATATAAATCCTGGCCCCAAAATTTTATGCACGCTTTCCTTTTTGCCCTTCCCCCGCTATTTTGGGAAAGGAGAAAAAAAACAAGTTTACTCTGGTCTATTAGGATGTATTTATATAAATTTAATGTTTATTTCAAAATTAAATATTAAAAAGATATTAGAAATGTTCTATGGTTTTTCCCTTTGGGTTTGGGTTTTGAAAGGGGGGTATATAATTTTTCTTTATATTATTTTCTCAAGAAGAAAAAATTTAAAAAAAAATGACATTTTGGGTTTTTCCCCTCCCCCCCCCCTTTTTAAAATCGGACAAGGTAAGACCAGCAGCTGCAGGCGGATAGTATCAGGACGGGAAAGTCCATGGATATGGGTCCTTCCCACCCTTTTTAAATATACCCAGCACCCCAGGGCCAAACCCCCAAAAAGCAGACTTTCACTTGAGAGGGGGCCACTTTTAGATGGTTTAAACCCGGTTTTTCCCAAATTTTTCCCCGGGGGCTTTGGTTTTTGGGGGTAATAGTGAGGGGATTAGTGTATCCCTTGGGGGGACAATAAAACCCTGGCTTGGGAAAAAACCCGCCCCAATTCTAGTAATGGAGAGGCATCTGTCAGACAACTCCATTACTGACACCGGGAAAAAAAAGAAACACTTTGTGTAAATAAACACTCCCCCGACACTATGACTTGACCATTTAATTAAAGAATGGATCCAATGCTGGTCCGACTTAGTCCAATGAATCTGCTGTGGTCCAAACCTGAAAAAAACACTACACACACATATAATAGTCTGGACACCCTGTCCTGCACTGCAACCTTTCATAGCCTGCTTTGGGGGATGGGGTGTCACCCTACTTTTCCAGGCACTCTAAACACTATCCAGCCCCTAGGAAAGCTGGGTGTCATAACCCACAACAGGCAACCACAAAAACATATACATATTGTGAGGGAAGGGGCACCAACCAGCTTTTTCAGATGCTGGATAGCCATTAGAGTGCCCGGAAAAACTGGGTAACATCCCATCCCCTACAGCAGGCGGATAGGAATGCAAGTTGCAGGGAGGATGGGGCGAAACACAGTGTTTCTGGACGCCAGATAGCCTATTCAGTGCTCAGGAGAGCTGGGTGATATGCCCCACAGCAGGATCCCAGAAAAGTTGGGTGCCTGCTTTGGGAGATTGGGTGTCGCTGAGCTTTCCCATGCACTCTATAGACCATCCAGCCTATGGGAAAGCTGGGTGACACTCCCCACAGCAGGCACCCAGGAGATCTGGGTACATGCTGTGGGAGATGGGGCACAACCCAGCTTTCAAGGATGCTGAATAGCCTGGGAAAGCTGGGTGACATCCTATCCCTCACAGCAGCTTATGATAGAAAAGCAGGTTGCAGAGGATAGCCTGTTCAGTGCCCGGGAAAGCTGCTTGACATGCCCCACAGCAGGCACTCAGAAAAGCTGAATGCCTGCTGTGGAGTATGGGGCGTTAGAAGGTATGGAACAACAACCTCTACCCACCATCCACCACTCTAACTTCCCATCTCTATACTCTCTTTTCCTCTACCACCACACTAAACCCATATCTCTTTCTACACCTCTCTCTCATCCCCACCACAAGGAAATAAACTTACCTGTCCTGGAGAGTGGCATGCAGTTTTTCCTCTTCAGGGCACTTAGGGCCACATGTATGAACCTGTTTAGGTCTAAAACTCACTTTTTTGCCCATAGGTTACTTTGAGTAAAAGAGTGAGTTTTAGACATAAACAGTTTCATACATGTGGCCCTTAGGCTATGTTCACACGGCCATCTGCGGGACGTAATTCAGTCCGTAATTACGTGCCGAAGTGCGCCAATTACGGGCCGACTCCGTCCCAGTAACTATGGTAATCCACAGTTCTCATAGAGAACTATGGATTACGTCTCCTCTCGCCGGGCGGGGAGATAATTGACACGTCACTTTCTAGCGGCATATACGCGCCGCTAGCAATGACTGTCTATGGGCCGGCGAGGTGCCGGTCCCCCGCTCCCGCCCCCGGCCACACGGCTTAACTGCGGGGCGTAATTCCGCCCCACAATTACGCCGTGTGAACCTAGCTTTAGTGCAATGCTGAAGAGAGATGTGGGGGCTTCACTGCTCCACCCTTTCTTCCCAGTAATGCACTAAGGGCTGTTAATATGACCGCATCCAGCATAGGATGCTGTCAGAAGAATTAAGGGGCGTTGTGGGAGGCTTGAATCTGACCTCCATCAGTGCCTCTCTGTTCACAACTGCCATCAATGAAGTCAGCAGCCCTTTCTGAACCTCTCTTCCCCCTGCCTGCAGCAGGGGCTGTTTACAAGAAAATAATAGAAGCACCACTTGTGCCTCTCCCCCTCCTGATAGGCAGATGTAGGTGCCGTAAGTAATCTCCTACTTCTGCATACCCGTTGTCCTGGCCCTACTTATTGTAACACTTAAAGGGGTTGTCTCACTACAAGGATTGCTTTTTATGTTAAAGATCTTGCAAAAACAAGTCACTTAGCAATATACGTCCAATAACAGTGTCCTACCTATTCTGAGATAGCCCCTCTTGTTTGGGCTGCATCAGCTCCTCAGGTCGCTGTAGCTACAGACCTGTTGAATCTCTCCTGATAGGCTGGCAGCACTGGTTTCTATAGCTACAGACCTGGCTTCTACTGCAGCCTAGTGGAAGCCAGTAAACACGCCCCTGAATTCAAAGTGAAACCAAGAAAACAGGACTAAGGTAAGATGAATCAACACAATGAGCCAACCCCTTTAATATTGAGTCCACACATAGTATTGACCCAGCTGCACCCTATTCCTATTGATCACAACTTCCGACGATCCCAGTGCTTGTGTCACCAATAGCTTTTTCACACATAGCTGACATGTAGAATTACATTGAGATGATTATTCCCTCTGGTACTAGAAGTAGAGATCATGTCCCCCGGAATCGAAGCCTGCACCGGGCTCACAAATGGGGGTCTTGAATGAGTGATCACCCTCTGCAATATCCGTTTTCCCTTCAATTTCTGAATTGCTGCCAATGCTTGGCCATCGGTGTAAGAAGAGCATGGCACAGAGGAGAAGTAGATATGAATAACATGTTTCCGCAATCACTGCATTTTCAGATTTAATTTATAATCATTTCAGGTGTCTGTAACAGTGGACTTTTCAGTCTGTCGTGCGTATTGGGTACCCAGCAGTAATAGAGAAACAGATGCAAAGATTGAAATGGTTCTTCAGAAATATGCTCCTCGATTTCGGTATTGTATATCACATTTTTATCAAATGTTTTATTATGTATTTTATTCCAAGATACTGTATTAGAGAGTGCTGTAGTTTTTCATATCCATATACTATATGTGGTCAGCAACTAAGATTGTACAGGACAGGTAGAACTGTAATACACTTTAAGCGGACATTAGTGGTGATGTACTGTAGATGTTTATAACCCTTTATCGCTACAATGATTTTTGGACAATACATGTTTTTGGTTTTTTTGGGTAGCTTTGCCTTCCAGATGTCACAACATTTTTTTTTTGTCCATCTGTATAGCCTTTGTTTTTTGCAGTATGAGTTGTATTTGTTTCAATGGTAATGTGCCATGAAATGTATTGGGAAACAAACATTCTTTGTGAGTTGGAATGGGGAAAAAATGCAATTGCTTCATTGTTTTTCGGGTCCCTTTTTTTCAATGGAGTTCACATGAGTAATAGTAACATGCTAGCTTTGTTCTGAGGGGCACTATGATTGCAGTAATACCAAATGTATTTTTCCTCTGTTTTTCTGCTTTAAGGAAAATTAAAAGGTAAAAAACAAAAAAAAATTCACAATATTTCTAGACCAATAACTTTTTTTTTTCCATTGATAGGCAAAGTGTCATTTTTATTGATACGATTTTGAGGTGACCAACAAATAAGGTTGTTACAACAGATCAGACTTGTAGGAATGCGGCAATAACGCCTATATTCTTTATCTTGTAAGATAAAAAGGAGAGAGGGGAGTATTGAACTTTAATCTTTTAGTAATTCTGTCATATTTTAAAAATCTATGCATATACACACATGCACAGTATCTCACAAAAATGAGTACACCTCTCACATTTTTGGAATATTTGTATTATATCTTTTCATGGGACAACACTGAAGTTATGACACTTTGATACAATGTAAAGTAGTCAGTATACAACTTGCATAATTTGGTGTGCCCTCAAAATAACTCCACTCACAGCTATCATTGTCTAAACTGCTTGCAACAAACATAATTGCACCTCTAAGTAAAAATAGGCAAATTGTACACAATTCACAATTTTTCCTCCACTCGTTAGTGTTAAAAGGTCTCAGGTGTGAATGGGGGAGCACATGTGTTAAATTTGGTGTTTTCACACGTCTCACACACTAACTGGAAATGCAACATGGGACTTCATGGCAAAGGACTTTCTGAAAAATAAAGAATAAAGATGGCCTAGGCTATAAGAAGATTGCCAACAGCATGAAATTGAGCTGCAGCACGGTGGCAAAGACCATATAAGAGAGGTTCCTCTCAGAACAGGCCTCGCCATGGTCAACCAAAAAAGTGGAGTGCACGAGCTCAGCATCATAACCAGAGATTGTCTTTTCAGAATAGACATATGAGTGTTGCCAGCATTGCTGAAGAGGTTAAAAGGGTGTGGGGCCTGTCAGTGTCCAGACCATACGCAACACACTTCATGGCTGTCTTCCCTGAAGAAAGTCTCTTCTGAAGATGATGCACAAGAAAGCCCGCAACAGTTTGAAGACAAGCAGAATAAGGACATGGATTACTGGAACCATGTCCTGTGGTCTGATGAGACCACGATAAACTTATTTGGTTCAGGTGATGTCAAGTGTGTGTGGCGGCAATCAGGTGGGGAGTACAAAGACAAGTGTGTCTTGCCTACAGTCAAGCACGGTGGTGAGTGTGTCATGGATTGGGTCTGCATGACTGCTGCCAGCTGTGGTGGGCTACAGTTCATTGAGGGAACCATGAATGCTAACAGGCACTGTGACATACTGAAGCAGAGCATGATCCCTTTCCTTCAGAAACTGGGCCACAGGGCAGTTTTCCAACAACCCCAAACACACCTCCAAGTCGACAAGTGACTTTCTAAAGAAAATGAGGGAAAAGTGCTTGACTGGCCAAGTGTGGGTCCAGACCTAAACCCTATTGAGCATCTGTGGGGCATCCTCATTCAGAAAGTGGAAGGGCCCAAGGTCTCTAACATCCGTCAGCTCCGTGATGTCATCATGAAGGAGTGGATAAGAATTCCAGTGGCTGCAACCTGTGATGCTCTAGTGAACTCCATGTCCAAGAGAGTTAAGCCAGTGCTGGAAAATAATGGTGGCCACACAAAATAGTGACATTTTGGGCACAATTTTTTTGTTTCATTAAATTTCACCTTTGCCCAGTGGTTTACTTGAAACCCATTTGATGTAAAATTGATTATCCTATGAAAAGAACAGCAAAATTTTACCCTGTATTTACATAAGGGTCTTTTTTTAAAAAAAAACTGAAAAAACTGTACATTGTATCAAAGTGTCATATCCTCATTGTTAAATAGAGAAAGAACAAACGCCACAAAAAGCGCACCCTCGTGTGATACTGTAAATAATTTAAATAAAATGTGGTAAGTATATAACTGCTCACCTGGTTATTTTGTGCCTTTAGAAAAGAGGCACATCTCTCTGTGTTGCAAATTGCCGGTACGAAGTGTGGATCGCTGCTGCTGGTTCCCATGGCCGATCCTGTTCCGAGTCACCTTAATTTCAGGAGAAATAACGATAATGAGAAAGCTGGTTATACTAACACACCGGGAAGTGGCCGATACCGATATACCGCTGCAGATCCATAGAATTAATAAAAAATGTATTTTGAAGTAACTTATTTTATGTGTATACACTTCATCAGATCTCATATCTTCAGTGTTGTCCTTTGAAAAGATAAAATACAATACTTACAAAAACATAAGGGTTGTACTCACTTTTGAGAGATACTGTGTGTGTGTGTGTGTATATATATATAATATATATATATTAGTGAGCTACCACAGCACCGTGATCACCGCAGAAGTCCTTCAGGCATTGAGACAGAGGCAGATATAAGTTACAAACGGTTCCTTGGTCCGTATGTTTATTGTGCAGAAAACAAACGTATGACAACATGCACAGCAATAACGGAAAACATAAAAACTCCTGCTCGTCTGAGCACTTACTAAACATAGGTGTAGTTCCCTCACTAACACCTTGTGCAACGTAGGTACGGTGTAGTAGACACTGGCCTCCTCCAGTGTGACCGCCTCCAGCCCAAAAGGTAGACTGAAGTTGCAGCCGATACCCAGTTAGCTTACCTGCTGACCTTACCTGGCATGGAACATGGGGAGTAAGCACCTACACTGCTCTATGCTTACTCCCAATGAAAGGCCGACTCGGAATGGCTTGAAGCCATACTAATATACCATTAAATGTATGTCGACAGTCTTTACTGTCGACACCTATTTAATGCTTGCCTTTCAATCCACCAAGGCTCCTTACATTGGTGGCATGTGTCTTGACTTCTCCAGGCATATGCCCAGAATCTGGCTGGGATATACACGCCACTGCAGACCTTCCCGGCTTCTGCCTTAAAATATAGGTTCTGGGCATATACCTGGAGAAGTCAAGACACATGCCACCAAGGTAAGAAGCCTTGGTGGATTGAAAGACCAGCATTTACTAGGTGTCGACAGTACAGACTGTCGACATACGTTTAACGGTATGGCTTCCAGCCATTTCTGTGGGTTGGCCACTTCATTGAGAGTAAGCATAGAGCAGGGTGGGTGCCTACTCCCCACGCTAAGATGGGCGGTCTTTCCCGGAGGGGATGTAGAGTGGATGGGAGGCCGCTCCTCATTCCGGTCCAGGTTTTGCTGGGTCTCTAACTTTTTAAGAAGTTTATAATCGATGGAAATGGTTTGTTAAATACCGCTAGCAACGTGGACTTGTTATACTAATTAGCAGGTGGGGACCTGCGGCTACTGTATACACCTGAGTATCATATAAAAAGGTGCATTACATATAAAAAGTCACTCTGAGGATATCCCTGCTGTGAGTGTGTGTGTGTATATATATATATATATATATATATATATATATATATATAAGGGAGTAGGGGGGCAGTCTAGTGGCACAGCATCTAAGTGGTTATAAGGCCAGGATCTGAGTTACCTCTAGTCCCAGCTGCTCTGTATCCACTGTACTTTTGTTCTATGTTTTTCAGACATCTTCTTATAACCCATCAAGTTCTTGGAAATGTCCCAACAATTGTCTTTCTAAAAGACAAAGAAGAAGCTAGAAGACAAGAGGTATTATTGATCTGAAACTATATGACATTCATCACATAAACAAATTTGCAACTTAACATTCTTATAAGTATTTTGTAAAGAAGCTGTAGAACATGAGACTGTAAAGGGTGGAGGAAGGAGAGCATACTGAAGATCAAACGTGCAAAAAGATGTTTTTAAAAAAATTGTCCTTTTACTTCCATACTGTGCAGTCCAAAAGTTGTTTAGTATTTTAGTACTGAAGAAGGGTTTGGTTGATAGCTTGTAGTGCTGATGAATAAAAGGAGAAGCAACATGTAAAAAATGAAGCTCTATAGATGTAACTGTGAATATAACGATACTTTTTAATATACAGTGGGGAAAAAAGTGTTTAGTCAGCCACCAATTGTGCAAGTTCTCCCACTTAAAAAGATGAGAGAGGCCTGTAATTGACATCCTAGTTAGACCTCAACTATGAGAGACAAAATGAGAAAACAAATCCCGAAAATCACATTGTCTGATTTGGAAAGAATTTATTTGGAAATTATTGTTCAAAATAAGTATTTGGTCAATAACAAAAGTTCATCTCAATACTTTGTTACATATTCTTTGTTGGCAGTGACAGAGGTCAAACGTTTTCTGTAAGTCTTCACAAGGTTGGCACACACTGTTGGGGCTTGTTCACACGGCGTTTTTGTGATCCGTTTTACGGATCCGTTTTACGGATCCGCAAAACGGATCTAACAATTGTCAGTGTGATTAACATTGAGTTCAATGGCAAAAGCGCATCGCTGTTCCCACGGGAGATCAGCGATGCGCTTTTGAGGGCTCTCCTGCGCTGCGCTTTTCGCATCCGCTTTAAGAATTGACATGTCAATTCTTATTGCGGTTTACGCACGTGAAAGCGCAGAGGCGATAATGGAGTCCGCTTTTGCACCTGTCCAAAAGCGCTCCACACTCCGGGTGTGCGAAAAGCGCACTGGGAGGCGGGACGGGGATCGCTGGAGAGGTGTGCGGCGGCAGCACAGGTGAGCGTCGGGAGCGCAGGTGAGCGTCGGGAGCTCAGGGGGAGCGGCGGCAGCGCAGGGGGAGCGGCGGGAGCAGAGGTGCGGGAGCACAGGGGGAGCGGAGGTGCGGGAGCAGTGACAGCCGAGGTGCGGGAGATTTGAATGCCGAGGTGCGGGAGATTTGAATGCCGAGGTGCGGGAGCAGTGACAGCCGAGGTGCGGGAGCAGTGACAGCCGAGGTGCGGGAGATTTGAATGCCGAGGTGCGGGAGCAGGGACAGCCGAGGTGCGGGAGCAGTGACAGCCGAGGTGCGGGAGCAGTGACAGCCGAGGTGCGGGAGCAGTGACAGCCGAGGTGCGGGAGATTTGAATGCCGAGGTGCGGGAGCAGTGACAGCCGAGGTGCGGGAGATTTGAATGCCGAGGTGCGGGAGCAGTGACAGCCGAGGTGCGGGAGCAGTGACAGCCGAGGTGCGGGAGATTTGAATGCCGAGGTGCGGGAGCAGTGACAGCCGAGGTGCGGGAGCAGTGACAGTCGAGGTGCGGGAGCAGTCACAGCCGAGGTGCGGGAGCAGTCACAGCCGAGGTGCGGGAGCAGTGACAGCCGAGGTGCGGGAGATTTGAATGCCGAGGTGCGGGAGCAGTCACAGCCGAGGTGCGGGAGCAGTGACAGCCGAGGTGCGGGAGATTTGAATGCCGAGGTGAGAGAAAGAGAGAGAGATCTGAAATCGCATCTGGAAAGCGGATGCGTAAAACGCAAGTGAAAAAGCATTCAAAACGGATCAGAATAAAGTAACAACTGCTGCGTTTTACGGATCCGCTTTCCGGATGCGTTTTTCAACTGTCAAAAACGGATCCGTACAAAGGATCCAAAACGCCGTGTGAACAAGCCCTTGCTGGTATATTTGCCATTACCTCCATCAAGATCTCCTCTAGAGCCGTGATGTCTTGGGGCTGTCGCTGGGCAACATGGACTTTCAACTCCCTCCAAAGGTTTTCTATGGGTTTGAGATCTGGAGACTGGCTAGACCACTCCAGGACCTTGAAATGCTTCTTACAAAGCCACTCCTTCATTGCCCCGGCGGTGTGCTTGGGATCATTGTCATGCTGAAGGACCCAGCCACATTTCATCTTCAATGCCCTTGTTGATGAAAGGAGGTTTGCACTCAAAATCTCACGATACATGGCCCCACTCATTCGTTCATGTACACAGGTCAGTCGTCTTGGTCCCTTTGCAAAGAAACAGCCCCAAAGCATGATGTTGCCACCCCCATGCTTCACAGTAGGTATGGTGTTCTTTGGATGCAACTCGGCATTCTCTCTCCTCCAAACACGACGAGTTGTGTTTCTACCAAACAGTTCTACTTTGGTTTCATCTGACCATATGACATTCTCCCAATACTCTTCTGGATCATCCAAATGCTCTCTAGCAAACTTCAGACGGGCCCGGACATGTACTGGCTTAAGCAGGGGGACACATCTGGCACTGCAGGATCTGAGTCCCTGGCGGCGTAGTGTGTTACTGATGGTAGCTTTTGTTACGTTGGTCCCAGCTCTCTGCAGGTCATTCACTAGCCCCCCCGTGTGGTTCTGGGATTTTTGCTCACCGTTCTTTTGATCATTTTTACTCCACAGTGTGAGATCTTGCGTGGAGACCCAGATCGAGGGAGATTATCGGTGGTCTTTTATGTCTTACATTTACTAATTATTGCTCCCACAGTTGATTTCTTCACACCAAGCTGCTTGCCTATTGCAGATTCAGTCTTTCTGATGTCCTACGACAGCTCTTTGGTCTTCACCATAGTGGAGTTTGGAGTGTGACTGTTTGAGGTTGTGGACAGGTGTCTTTTATACTGATAACAAGTTCAAACAGGTGCCATTACTACAGGTAATGAGTGGAGGACAGAGGAGCCTTTTAAAGAAGACGTTACAGGTCTGCGAGAGCCAGAAATCTTGCTTGTTTGTAGGTGACCAAATACTTATTTTCCACCATAATTTGCAAATTATTTCCAAATTAGACAATGTGATTTTTCTGGATTTGTTTTCTCATTTGGTCTCTCAATTGAGGTCTACCTTTGGCGCCTCTCATCTTTTTAAGTCACAATTGGTGGCTGACTAAATACTTTTGTCCACACTGTAGATGTAAAAGGGTGATCCCCAGGTAACCAATACTTACCCCTTACATAACATCACATATATGTGCTGTACGTGTTTTAGCCTGTGTTTGTAAAAGGTATCCGAGTATAAGTATGTTTGAGATGACTTGTCAGAGAAAACTACTTTAGAAGGGAGCAAATGGTAGGCCTTAGTCCAACTGCTGAGAATGTGGCTGAGACAGCCTTGCAGTATTGTAGAGCCTGAAAAAAAGCTGTGAGCAGCAAAAGTCTTGACTAGCTACAGTGAGAAAAATGGTGCATGCTAGTAATAGGACCATTAAAATTAGAAAGACAGGTTAGAGCACACAGTAAGATCTTGGAGGTGTTGCTGAGAGAAACCAGAGGGCTTGTGGGTATGGTAGGGAGCGTGTTAGTTTGTGGCGTGCATGTGGACTGGAAGACAAATCAGCACAGAGCAGGGCTGGACTGGGACTATGAAACAGGCCTGGCATGCAAACCCAACCAGCCCACATACAATATGCCTCCACCCATATACTCGCATCGCATAGAAGATAGCATTTTACAGTACAGGAAGTTTTGCTTTATTTGTCACATCACTACTCCCCTAAATAGGTAATCCACACAGAAGAAGGAAAATAAAAATACCTAATAACACTATACTCCCTGACATGAATTCTGTACCCCCTGAAAGTTGTTCTAGTACACACCATAGTAAGAATCTTTGGTCATTTAGGGCATTCATGGGATATAATTACTCTAGGTGGTCTTCGGCAGCGAGAGGATTGATGTAAGGATCTTAAAGGGGTTTTGCCACAATCTCATTTCATGCCTCATGTATCCAACTCTTCAGTGTGTGATTTGTTTGAATTGCATATCATGTGACCCAGCAGGATGACCTCACCAGGCCTTTTCCCACTCTAGTCAAAGAAAGGTCAGTTTATGGGTAGAGTGGTGTGTAGCTCAGAGGTAAAGCTTTTAGCTCCAGACACAAGTGTCCTAGGTTGAAATCCCTGCAGGAACCAAACCTGTGTTGTTGTTTTTTCTCTTTATCAATGCACATACCATATTGAGGTTTCTTTTTTTTTTAATTTATTTGCACTGTTTGACTAATTACTAAGTAGTACAGAAGACAGGAGTAGAATGACAGCATCCGGGGTTTGAACATTCAGTAGCGGCTTGAGAGGTGAGGTGATGTCTGAGCATGTGCGACCAGGATTGTGGAGCCTTCACGTCGTATCCCCTGGAGACGAGCTGTAAACAATGCATCACGAAAGGAGTAGCTAAAACTAAAACGGTCCAGATTTTTTAATAATGATGAATGGTGAAAATTTTTATTATTTAATTTCCAAACTTCCCACGTCAATTTTACTTTGTGGCAAAACCCCTTTAAGTGGTGTAGTTCAGAAAGGGGTTTAATGTATAGATTACCGGTGGAGGGCAGTGGAAGAACTAATGCTACATACCTAGTGGTCTATGGAGTCTGTGGGGTTAATTTAAGGATCCTCGATGTTTGTCTAGGACAGTAAGGTGGTTAATGTAAGGATTCTTAGTGGTCCAGGACATTGAGGAAGTTAATATATGGATCTCTGGTAGAGCGCAGTGGAAGGGTTAGTGCTGCGTACCTAGTGGTCTAGAGAAGTAATGTAAAGATCCCTGGTGGAGTTTTTAATGCTACACAACTAGGGTCATGTGGTTATTCACCTTTCAAAGTTCCAACTATGCTTTGGCTGTTACTTTGTGTTTCCACCCACTACTGATAATAGAGAGGAGTTCAGGTAGGCACAAATATGACTGTGCAGCTGTAACTGTACAGCTCTATGTGATCAGGGAAAACAATTCAGGAAGGTTCTGTCTGATTATTACAGGGGCAGTCAGGCGGCCCACTGACAGACACAGGCTACTGGATATCTGCCTGGTAGGTCACATTACCAGATCAAGCCTGGCCCAGAGTCGGGTGCAGAACATAATGACAATTGGCTGACCAAAGGCTAAAAGAAGGCCTGTGTAGTGTCTTAAAAGTAGCTAAAACATAGGCCAAATTTTTGGCCAGTTTACCCTCCTCCTGCGAAATATAAGGGTACAAAGATTACCAGGTAGTCCTATATGACATTGTGTTTTCTTCACAATACAGACTGACAAGTACAAATAAAGTGGAGTCCTTGTACTCTTCAGGTTGTTCCTGGGTTGTGATAGAGAGATGGTGTCCCTGTATTAAAGACTTGTTCTTGAACTCTTCGGTCCGGCTGGTGGCCAGGACTGTGCTAGTCGTACTAAGTGCTGGATGACTCAAATATTTGTAAATATGCAGCCAAGAGTGGCCAGAATTTTATTCTCTGAAGGGTATTGACTTAGCTAGGAGTCACAAAAATGACAGGAAACAAGTGGTTGGTGCAATCCTGCAAAAATGCAAGGTAGATTGTGGAAGGGATTAATCTCTGAGACCCACAGTGGAATGGGCTGAAGCCAGAAGCCATGTTGGGCGCAACTCTCTAAGGCCATGTTCACACGGCTTAAACTGGGACGTATTTCACGCCGTACTGCGCTAAATACGGGGTGAGATACAGCCCAGTCATTATGGTAATCCACAGTTCTCAGAGAACTATGGATTACGCTTCCTTTCCCCGCTCGCACAATACGCTGCGGGGGGAGATAAGTGACATGTCAATTACTAGCGGCGAATAGGCGCCGCTAATAATGAATGTCTATGGGGCCAGCGGGCTGCCGGCCTCCCCGCCCCGAGCTCTCGTAGTTCCGGCGTAAATGAGGGGCGTAATTATGCCGTGTGAAAATAGCCTAAAGGACAAGGGGTGTTTCTCACAGTCTGGGCCCTGCTAAGAGCATACTGAATTGATTTGTTAAATTTGATGACACCTTTTCAAGCACAAGATCCCACCATGTGAGAGTATAACCACCAAGCTTTGTGTGCCACATTTTTTAATCTTAAAGGGGTTTTGCCACGAAGCTTGCAAATGAAATAACAAACATTTTCACCATTCATTGTTATTAACAATTCTGCACCGTTTTTTATTTAGCTGCTCCTGTAGTGATCCCTTGTTTACAGCTCGTCTCCAGGGGATACGACCAGGGCTGAGAGCTCCTCAGTTCTGGTCAGACATGCTCAGACATCACCTCTCCTCTCAGGCAGCTATTGAGTGTTCAAACCCCAGGTGCTGTCTTTCTACTCCCGTCCTCTGTTCTACTTAGTAATTAGTCAAACAGTGCAAATAAATTTAAAAAAACCTGTATGAGGTATGTGCATTGATAAAGAGAAAAAAAAATCCACAGGTTTGGTTCCTGCACGGATTTGAACCTAGGACCCTTGTGCCTGGAGGCAAAAACTTTACCTCTTAGCTACTCACAATGTTTTACATAAACAGACCTTTCTTTTCCTACAGAGAGGGAAGGCATGGTGATGTCAGCCTGCTGGGTCACATGATATGCAGTTCAAACAAATCACACACGCCCCTTTCTGAGCACACAGAGCTGAAGAGCTGGCTGCAGGAGGTATGAAATGAGATTGTGGCAAAACCCCTTTAACTGCTCTTTGACTTTGAGGACCCAAATAAATGCATGACAAACAGAAAGTGTGTGCGACATTTCAATGGGATGCCACCGTCTTACATAGAACTTATTTTATTTTTCCTCCTGAATTCTTGCGCTGTTTATGACCCTACAACTGTTTATGAAAATTTGTTTAGTTCATGATTTAGGGTTTGTATGGTAACAGCAGACTATGCATGGATATGCTGTCATATGACTGCCACCATTACAACAGTCTGCTTCATGGGTAGAAGAGTTATTTTGTTATATTTGCAGGATATTCATACAGAATTTACCATGTTGATGTTATCAAAGCAGCCCCAGTAAAAGCAGCAATGTTTTTAGTAAACATAAAAGGTATTAACTGACCCCCCCAAAAAATCATATTTGAAATGTTCGGGTATGTTCAAACGGCGTCTTCACTCCGTATGAACAAATGCTTTTCAGATTCAAAATACAAATACCACTGCTATGTAAATATTATTTTGCATTATAATGTGTGTCCTTTCATAATGTTGATTGTTTTTGCTTATGTAGATAGAAGACTTATTGGCAACGCTAGATTTTGAAGACAATGATGACCCTACTGCCAAAAGCAGTGATATACCCAGGTACTTTTTTATACTTTGCTTTTCAGATATATGCTTTTTCACTAAGCAGAATGAATTTTCCAATCCTTTTTTTTCAGTTAACAACTATTTTGTATACAATATCATTTTTAATTGCTGTAGATTCCACCTATCTACAGTAAGCTAGATGACCTACCTATTGCACAGACATATAATTCAGTTAAACGAAATGCCAATTTTGGTAATACATTTCTATTTTACTACAGGGTAAAACTTTTTCACATTACTGACCTTTTTCCACACTATATCATTCATTTATCAGATTGAAGGCATTGTGCTGAGATTTTAGATATACTCCTATCCCTGCCATTTTTTCCCCTTCGCATCCAAGTATAATGCTTCAGAAAGCCAATGGAAAAAAATCTTTAAAAAAACCTGTTAAAACTGCATTGGCAATTTTACAAAAATTTTGCTGCGCAGTTCTGAATCATAACGCTCTATCTGAATCATTTACAGGCACTAGAATTAGCACTGAGGGCTCATGGATGCAAGATAACTATAATGGTGTAATCCAGCATCTGATGTGTTACAATAATAAAATTACAGATTTTATTTTCATAGATTTTAAAGGCTTATTAAGAAAAAACTGTCAATTCCTTCTGATGTGTATCAAGCCAGATCGTGGCTCTTACTTATCTACAATAACATTTCTAAACGCAAACACCAAACAACATTTCTGGGGAGTATTTGATATCCATGCACCGATCCACCAGGACGGTATCGAAATTAGAACTGATATCCATTCAAATTGGCGTTAAGCTATATTGTGTTTTCCTTCGCTCATGGAGGCACCAGAGAGTGCTACAAACAGTACGCAGCTGTGTGGAATATAATGTCCCTGCTGCCCTAACCCATTATATCAGTCGCTCTCTACAGTGTCACCATTGAATTCATCTTGAGCACAATAGCTGACCATAATTACTGAAGTTCACTGTTAGGCCATGTTCACACGGCGTTTTTGGACGAGGTTTTCGGAGCGTTTCCTCGCCCAAAACCTCGTCCAAAACGCCCCCAGTTCATTTCATTGATTCCTATTTACAACCTCGTAGCAGTTCACAGACTACGAGGTTTTTACACGCTTCTTTGGAAGCAATGAAAAAGAAGTATGTCAATTCTTGAAGCGCGTTGAAGGCGCGGTTTTCGGTGCGGTTTTTAGCGTGGTTTTGGTGCGGTTTCGCCGCGTTTTTTGTCCTGGCTAGTCATTTTTATGGGTGAAAACCTGATCCTGAACCAAAACCTGATCAAAGCCTCGTCAAAAACCTCATCTAAAGAAGCGTGTTTCAGGCTCCGAAAACCTCGTCCAAAAACGCCGTGTGAACATGTCCTTAGTCATCATTGTTATTTCTACCCCAAATAATTTACTGCTGTGAACTTGCAGATGAGATGCCCTCAACATCAGTAAGAATGAATTGGTAATGTCACATTTGCAATGTCCTTATGTTTTGCTCTTAAAGGGGTTTTCTTACTACAAAGATTAGTTTTCAACATGAAAGTACAGTTTAATGAAGACTTTTTGTAAATACATCGGTCAATAGATTTTTTTTCTTTAGTCATGAGTGTAACGGAGGAGTGGATCCGCTGGGCCAACGCAAGCGATGATAGCTAAGCCACGCCAGGGAACGGAATCTAAGTAGCCCCCGGTTTTCACCAGAGCCCGCCGCAAAGCGGGATGGACTTGCTGCGGCGTGAGGCTACCAGGTCGTTACCCCTGACGTGACTTGCTTGCGGTGGCGGCAGGGGTACAGCGTGGTACAAAATCGTAATCCAAAGGCGTAGTCGGGGACAGGCAGAAGGTCAGGGCAGGCGGCAGAGGTTCGTAGTCAGAGACGGGCAGACGGTCAGGGCAGGCGGCAAACAGGCAAGGTCAGGAAACGTGAGCAAGCGGACTGGTACACGGGTAATCAAGACTAAACTCTCAAAACGCACCAAGAACACACCAACAGACTGGCAGGAAGTGCTGGGGGCGGATACCTTAAATAGAACCAGCGCCCGACAATGGACCAATTATCGGGACGCTGGCCCTTTAAATTTAGAGAAGTCGGCGTGCGCGCGCGCCTAGAGCAGCGGCCACGCGCACGGCGGCCGGGAGCGGCGTTCACAGGAGCGCGGACAGGTAAGGGACGCGGCGCCGGGACAGCAGGGGGAAGGTCGCGGGCAGCCGCAGCTGCCGCGCCGGATCCCCTGCGAGCAGGGTGATGGTCGCGGGGGGCAGCGGAGCCCGCGACCCCCGTGACAATGAGATAAGACATTTTAGGTGCTCTGAGAGCACACAGGTTTCTATGGTTACCTGATTCTCTGACCAAAACTCTGTTATCTGATTAGAGCAGAGAGTGATGTCACCCCATGGAGCAAACTAATTATCTCTTACAAGATTACAGATAAGCCTTTGTTTTCAGTACTCACAGAATATGTACCTTGTGTTTACTGAAGAGACAACATCTCCTGCACTTGTCAGTGTAATGGCTCAGCTACTTAAAGAGAACATGTTACCTAGTTTATGCTGTTTCCAGTGCTGTGTCCCTTATTCTGCAAGATGCTATAGTTTGAGTATTTAATGCGCAAATCTGTACTTCTCTGCCAGAGAAGAGTCATGAAAAGAGTCCGTTTTCCCACCTCACTTACTTACTAACCTATTACTTTGAATAGGTAGAACCATATGAATAACTGCCAGGTGGGCGGGGCTAGCCTTTGGTGGGCAGGGCTAACACCTGCTCATGAATAAGATTTGAGCATTAATTTGCGGAATGCGGGGTGGATCGGTCATGGTTATGGGCCTCCGCCATGGGCCTCGGCCGGGGACGTGCTGGGGCCGGGTAGCCAGCCGCTGCGTTTTGTTCTAAGGTTTGATTTGTCCTCATTGATTCCTTTTTTTTTTTGCTCATAATGCAAGGCCCATACATGGGGTTATGCCCTTTTCTTTTAGTGCTCGAAAAACTGGCAGCATATTTGCACGGGCTGAGAGGCTCAGATGGAGGTGGGTACCCTCCCCATCGGGACGGGGCGCTCCCATGTCCCTGGGGGGATGGCCCCTCCACTGATCGTCAGCACGTTCATAGGCGCCGAGCAACTAGGCCTTTCTGTCAACTATATAGATTTCCATTGATTGTTCTTGTATGGATGCTCTGCCTTGATCCTGTTCTACCCTCGCCACCTCCCCCTCCCTCCTCCCTTCCTCCCTTTCTTTCCCGTCCCCCCACCTGGTATTGAGCATAGTGTTCCACAAGTTTGTTTATGCTATTTAGCTTATGTTATACAAGATACAAGACGCTAATTGTCTCTTCCTGCAAATGTGATACACAATTACTGTATTGCCTTATCCCTATGTGTGCCTATTTTTGCACTTTGTACTCTTACTGTTTTTCTCAATAAAAGTTGTTTTGAATGACAAAAAAAAAAAAAAGATTTGAGCATTAAATGCTCTAAAACTGCTGCATCTTACAGAATATGGGACACAGCGCTGGGAACAGCTTGTCTGTCACTAGCTTGTACTGTCCACAGCAAGGGTGGCATAACCTATGTAACAGGTTCCCTTTAAAAAGATGCTAGATATCCTAATCATTGCTATAGAACCACCCACAACCTTAAGAGGCAGAGTGAGTTTAAACTGCTTGTGAAACAGCCTAGTGAGAAAATCTCTTCAAAGAGATTTTCTAATCATGTTGTTTCATACAACTTGCTCTTTCAAGCTAGCTTCAGGCTCCCATTTTCTATTCAGGCTATAGCAGTGACTTACACACTTCAGCTCTGAGATCAGCCTTTTAGAAGGACGTTGATGATGCAGGGGTTTTAACAGCAGTGCACAGGACTACAGAGCTCTAAAGGGTTAAAATGTGTCAGTAAAAAAAGATAAACAAGCTCCTGTGCTGCTGATAAGACACAGCAGGGATTCAGGTCACCATCCTGGCCAAGGCTCTAGAGCACTGAAAGGTGGTCAGCAACCTAGAACAGCGTGTGTACACGAGCAGGAGATAAGAACTGCTCTAGATCTGACATGAAGCAAAATCAGAACAGCAGTGTATTTGGCAATCATATTAATTCACCTTTGCCTACATGTTTAAAGCCAATCGGTGCGGTGAGAATTCAGCAATAATGTCATGTATTTCAGGAAACTGGATTCTTCATCTCTTGCTGAGTTATCGGCATCCTCCACTCCTAGCATGTTTGGAATTGACCATATAGAATTCAACAAGAAAATTGCAGAGTACAAGAGAACGAAGGAAAAGCAAACAGAAAAAGAACCCATTGAATTCTCCAGGCAGCAACAAGAACAGCTGCTAGAGATTAAGAAACAAAAACTACTAAAGAAAAAATTAAAGAAGCAACGGTGGGCTGAGCAAAATCACATGGCCCCACAAGAATATTTATTGGATTCAGACAGTGATTTGTATTCTGAAAATGAAGAGGAATATGATCCAGAATTTGAGGAGATAGAAGATAATGAGAGCAAATTACATTGAGCCCTTGAGAAGGCATGTTATGTGTATCAGCTGTGTATAATAAAATGGATGTCTTCCATAGCCTTTATATTTTGATTTACAGTAATAAAGTCATTGTTACAATTTAATCAGTCTGAGATAAGTCTCTCTGAAAGCAGGTTTGTAAGTGCTGGTGATTTCCTTCAGTATGAAGAGTGCTTACAGGGTGCTATGCATTCTGTTTTAAGGTAGTTCCCAAATCAGGATTTTCAGATCATGTGGAAAGGCTAGTTCCCACTCACAGGAGTACATCTTTTTTTCCACCCCTTTTATTTTTTTAAAAGCCAGAAGATACGAGGGTTTCCCTGCAGCCCCATAGACGGCAATAGAAAAGACGGCTGCGTCTCCACACTCGTCTTTTCCCCCGCTCGTCTTCGGCGGGCGTATTAAAACATTTTGTAAATACGTGGCGCTTTTAGTTTTTTTGCGCCTTCCCATAAAATACAAGGGCAAAAAACAGAATGACCACGGCTTTTTACAAAGCGTGTAAAAAAACATCCTGCATGGGAAAAAAAAACGCCGTTTCGGACTTTTTTGTCCGATGCATGTAAAACATGCCAAGTAAAATCAACCACATTTATCCACTCTACTATCCAGAATATGGTTGGGGGTTTTCCTTCTAAAAAGAAAAACATTAGCAGAAAACAGCCCAATAATAAAACCCTTTAATTTTGGCAATTTTTAATTTGCTGTGTGTTCATTTTGCTATTAATCTTAAAAGGGGGTTTTCCAAAAGAAATAACCCCCCATCTCATCGGTAAACCCACTTATTTCAGAGCTGCGGCCGACCCGGTAATCCTGGATGACATCACAGTTCACTATTTATGTGACATGAAAAGTGATGTCATAAACTTGGATCACCAGGACGGCCGCTCCATTGAAACGAGAATGTTTACAATGTAAGTTTTTTTTTTTTTTGTTTTTTTTTTTTTTTTTTTTTTCTGTTTTTTTTAATCACAACAACAATTGAGGGGCATATTACTTTTTTTAATTTCTTTCCCTTTAGTCAATTTGAAAAGCTCCCAATAACTTTCTTCAGATGAATAAATGTAGGAATCTATCCTAGTCATATGAATGTCACTGATATTCTCATATTTTATTGTTACTCCCTCCCCAAGGGGAAAAATTTATTTATACATTTACATATGGTTGCTAGATTTTAAAGGGGTTGTCCATGTGCATTTTGCATTTCTTTAAATTTACTGTTGCCTAATATAACAAAAAAAAAAAATATATATATATGTTTGTATGTATGTGTGTGTATATTATGTAATATTTGTGTTTGTATGTGTTATATATAATATATTTTTATATAATGTGTATTATATATATATATAATATATATAACGCCCAAAATCATTTTCCCACTCACTCTGTTTCAAATCGGGGGGCCCCTGGTGTCTGCTTATGTCTGGATGCTGCAAATGGCAGATCCAACTGCTTCAGGGTCACCTGCCTTCTATTGGGAAATACTTTCGACACCAGTAACGTGAAATGCGAAAAATGGTGGGGATCCAGCACCCTCATAAAAAGTAAACTTTAAATTCCATAAAAAATAAAAAAAAACAATATCACAGGGGCAGGCACAGAGCCACCGACCGTTCGATCAAGAGATCTCCCCTAATTTCCACCACCATCAGATCAGAAGCATTTGGTTTTCTGCTGGCGTTCTGGACTAATGGGGGTGGCAATCGGGGGAAGAGTGCCATCCTCTACAGACGCGAGCAGTATACCAACAGCGCAAAACCTAAATAAGAATAAAAACTGGTACAGAGCTTCCAGCCTCTAAACCCATCAGGCAAAAATGTAAATTCAAACAAGCAGCATTCACAGGATTATGAAAAAATGTAAAAACACTTTCTTCCTCAATAAGTGCAACGTTTCGACCCATAGAGCGGTCTCTTAGCTGCAGTAGCCAGATTAACACTGTCCCAGTGCTTCTATGTGCTTTTCAGCGCTGACAGAACTAATAAGCTAATACATTCTAATAAGTTCCCCAAATAGCCATCAGTAACAAAGATAAGATCAGGAACTAAGGCTATGTCTCCACTGCACCACTTTTCAGTAGTTTTTTCAGCATTTTTCATTTTCTAAAACCACTGGGGAAAAAAAATTAAAATAAGTCCCATAGACTTATATAGTAAAATCGTTCTGTAGTCTACACACATTTTTTCTGCTAGTTTTTGCTGCTGTTAACAGCAGAGCAGGGCAGAAAATGTTACTTTTTTTTTTTTTTTTTTTTTTAACTAATTCATAGCTTTATTGAAAGTTGAAAAATTATTCATTTATCAAAGAATAGGCCAATTATGTCCAGGTATTGGGTCTTGTACATTGATCATTTGTACACATTAATTGGTTACAGACTCATTGCTTGGACATCAATTATACACCATATACATCACATGGCATTACAGAATTGAGCCTAATTTAAAACCTCACATATGTGATGAGCATAACTACCTGTGCAAATGTATATCACAATCCAATTCAAATATGCATTGAGAACAGTAACACTTAACTGTATTCAAACCAAACAGAACAACAATCGGCTGAGGAGATACCTCACAAATTAGTTTAACGTAGTCTGATATAATCTGATATGGAGGAGAGGACCGATTTTACTATTTTTTTTTTTCCTTATTCAAAAGAGCTTTATTAAAATTGAACAGGGTTTATGACAGCAGGTACATAAAATGAGGGTAACAAGTATATCTTCTTCAGAATACATCGAGTTTATAGCACATAAAACAATCCGCAGAGGTTAGGTATAAGAAACGAACCAGAGCAGTATAGCAACATACAATCTGCGAAGTACAGCCATCATATAAGTAATCATTAACATGGAAGTATGCTATAATGAGAAGCCAGATGCAGCCTTAGCCACGACGAAAGTAATCCATCGTTGTTTCTCAGCTGTAGTAAGGAAGAAGACAAAATCATGTTCGCATATACATTATGAATTAAAGAACACCTTCATACCATTAATCAATAAGGGGTTACCTAAGGGAAAGTGCTCGGTCTAAACAGCATTTACTTCAGCCAGCCATCTATCATCTTCAGAGGGAAGATTTCCATTGATTCGAAAGGGGGTGTAGAGATCAGTAACCAAAGGACCGATATGGTCAGTCTGTGGCAAACACACAAGCAGTCTTACCATAACCAGAGGTTGCCATCGTCGGCAAATTGGGGAGAAGTGCATGATCGCCAACTCCACCATTCCCCCCCCCCCCCCCCCCCGCCCCCCCCCCCCCCCCCCCCCCGCTGTAGTACATGGACTTCCTTTAGCCATTCAAGACGCGAGCATTCGGCTCGAGGTCGACAACCACAGCCAGCGGGTATAACTATCTCGCGACAGGATCAGTAATGAGACGGGTGGGGCCCTGAGAGTAGATGCCGGAAGGAGACCTTGAAAAGAAGTAAGAAGGCCTGATCATTTGGCACTTTAAATCCAAGTAATTGAGTGAATGAGATCCAACGACTTTCAACCAGTAGGCTGTATCTTTGAGCATCCCACCAGATATGAGACATTGAGCACCAAATGCTATATAATCGTACTCCAGCATGTGTTTTAGAGCCACCAGAAATAGGTACTTGTAATAAAGACCAGAACTCTGAGTACCAGCGCATGATAATTTTATAATATTAAAACTGCCGGGCTTTAACAGACGGACCGATCTTATTTGTTAGATAAAAGAAGTCCGTTTCCTCGCCAGTCTCTCTGTCTCAAAATTCTCCCCCAATTCCTTCTCCAGTCTTCCACTGTCAATGTGGTCTAAGAAATCCCCTGTACAGTAGTGGGGTTGGCAGTAAGCCATAAACTCTCGAGAGGGTACGTCTCCCAGTGGTACCCCGCATAAACCACTCCTCAAAAAGTGAGAGGGGCCTGTGTAGATCCTGTGGGGTTTACCATTTTTTTTTTTAAATATAATTTTATTAACAGAAGTATAAAGTATGCATACAGTCAGAATATGGTCATGAAATAGATCTTACAACCAATTACAGCGTTAAGAACATATCCTTCACTGTAAAAACACACATATATAATAAAGGTTCCACCATACAAAAAAAAACCTGTTCCGTAGTTTATCACCCCGTAACCAACAAAAGTTTACCTAGAAAAAAGCCCAACTAAACCCTAACTCTGTGTGCCTTCTTCCTCACTCTTCCACACCTCCACCTCTAGATTCCCAAGGTTGCCTTTCAACTGCTTTGTGTATCTAAAAGGCTCCATTATTTCTCATAATCCTTATAAACCTTGAATATAAACGGACTCCATTTCTTAAAGAATCTACTAGTACTTTTAGGCCACATGTATGAAAACTGTCTAGGTCTAAAACTTTACTCTTTTTTGCCACATAGCCACCAATCAAGAGGAGCCCTTGTCCTTTTTCCCAGAGCATCTATAAATGAAAGATGTGCTCTCTGATTGTGTGCTCATGGGAAACAAAGTGAGTTTTAGACCTAGACAGTTTTCATACATGTGGCCTTTTATCTTTATTTCTCTCAGTGTCTACTTTTTCAATGTATAACATTTGCTTAAGACATTACCTTATTTCAGCTACTTCTGGAACTTTTGTCTCTATCCAATGCCTCAAAATACATTTTTTTGCTGCCAAAAGTGTAACGTGGACTCCCTTATTTGCTACTAGCTTCTCCGGCGTGTCTTCCTTTTCTTCTTCTTTGACTATATAATGGAATAGAAATCCCTGTGGTGTGAATGGAACTGTGATGCACCACAACTCCTCCACAAACTTTTGGACACCCTTCCAGGATATGTCCATCTCTGGACAAGACCAAGGAGTAAATCCGCCTTGGCTAAACTACATTTTGGGCACAATTTCCACGATTGCGTTTTGTTATTACTTATGAGCCTTATAAGCAATTATGAATACTAACACGCTCTTCTTTGCTCATGTATTGTAGCCTTTCTTAACATGTTTAAAGGAGTTTTACCAGGAAGTGCCTTATCTGCTAAGAAACAAACGTAAACAAGCCACACTAAGCAGAGAGAGAGAGACTGCCAGAGCACAGGCATGCATAAAGGTATTTGATTGTGCAATGTTCACAGACAGGGTCAATAATCAACAACTACAACTAGTGGAGTCATATATACAAACATACAACCTAATTTTTCCCCAGATCCTTTTGAATCTTCTTCACACTCCCTCTCATCAGATAAGAAGTGTGCTCTGCTAACCATAGATAGGATTGAGGCGGAAACAAATAAGAACTCTTTGATACTGTAGAAGGGTTGCGGTGTAAAGGGGAAGGTGAAGAGTTTTTATAGTTAAACTTTTTCAGACATGAAGATTGTAGGGCGGCTGATGGATCACTTTCGCACTTCGTGATTACTACCTTCAGTGAAAAGTTGCTTGGGTCCTTGGGCAACAAGAAGGTAGGGGACGATACTGACCAGGGGAAAGGTCAGGTTGGACTAAGATAGGGAAAACGGTTTACAAGAGAGGAATTCCCACACAGGTAGGTGACTATCATTTGATTATTCCTTGAATGAGGAAGTGGTGTTTCATAAAAAATTTTTGGTGATAGATTTTTTCCATATCCAGGGTGCTGGTGGGTTGGTAGGGAGGGGCTTTATGGGATAATTATAAGTTTGGCTTGTTTATCTTTTATCTGATGTTAATTTATAATTAATGGAGAAGTTTTAAGTTGTTAACAGAGCATTTAATGTTTGTACATAGTTGAAGTTTTGTATCTATATTTAAAAAAAAAATTGCGAATGTGATTGGTTTGTGAAGTGATGATATCTTTTTCTTCTCAATAAAAATCATGTTTAAAAAAAAAAAATAAAAAAAAAGAAGTGTGCTGCTGCCCAAGCCCAGCCAGCAGCCTCTTCACTCTGCCTGGTCGTTACTATAGCGAAGCCTTTAAAAGTCACTAGGTCAGTAAGCAGCCGTGTAGCTCTCTCAGGCTGCAATTTATTTAATCACATATATTTAAGAAAATGTTGCATTAAATTACCGCATTTTTTGGTAGTAATCCTAGCACGTCAACATTACATCGTGGCAAAACCCCTTTAAGCCTTGTAAAAAATTTTGAGATACATTATCATCTTGCAATTTAACTTCCCAACTCCTAAACATGGAAGACCCATCCTTCCATCTCTTTCTTATTTAAAGCCTGATGTATCTGAGATAGCAGTCCCTTATTACATTCTATTTTGTATCAATTTACAAATTACTCAGTTTCTCCCAAAGACCGAAGATTAGAGATATATTCCTTGCAAAAGTTTCTAATCTGTATGTATTGCAGGAATTGCTGTTGCCCCAGTGAAAATTTTTCATTGATTTGCTCTTGTATGAAAATTGTCTTGGTCTAAGACTTTCTTTGTTGCCCCTAGCAACCAATCAGAGTTCCCCTTTATTCATATATTGCTTCTGAAAAAATGAAAGGTGAGCTACTGATTGGTTGCTATGGATAACAAAAGAATAGTCCTGTAGACCAAGACAGTTTTCATACGTGTTCCCCTCTGGGCTGGTCAAAATTTCTCCTAATGTCTCTATGCCCTTGTGCTTCCACTTATGAAATAATTTGCTTTCTATGCCTGAGCGGAAAGTAGCTTGGGCCCACAAAGCCATATAACTGGACAAGTACACGGGTCTCCTAAAAAACTTCCTCACATGTCTCCAAATAGCAAGTGTAGTCCTCAATATAATACTCTTCTTGATTTCCAAGGGGTTATTTCTATATGGAATATGTAATAAGGCTTCAAGTTTAATCTGACCAGCCAGCTGGAATTCCAACTTGAAGTTGGAAAACCGATTTGTTCCTTTTAACCAACATTAGGTGTCTCCACTTTGGGCTGCAGATTATAAAGAAATTATTCGGAGCTGAGCCCCACCTGGCCTTTTCCCTGTCATTTATTTCCCAATCCGTGGCTTCTTCCCTCTCCAAATACATTTTGTTAAAGCCCCCCGTAAGAGATCAATATCTTTATGCTTCAATATAATTGGGATGTTATGTAATGGTTAAAGAAGTCGGGCAAAGCTGATCATCTTGATGTGTTATACTTAACCCTTAATGGATAATGGGAGCTCTTTCCATTTCTCTAGTTCAGCAACTATTTTTGCAATTAATGAGTAATTCAAGTGGTAAGTCATGACTGACCTGCAACCAGTTTTAACCCCTTAAGGACCCGGCGTTTTTTTTTGTTGACACGTTCGTTTTTCCCTCCTCGCCTTCCCAGAGCCATAACTTTTTTATTTTTTAACCTAATTAGACATATGAGGGGGTTAATTTTTCGGGACAAGTTGTACTTTCTAATGGTGTTATTCTCTGTACTATAGAAAATACTGGGAAACTGCAAAAAAATTCCAAGTGGGACAAATTGTGAAAAAAAAGTATTTTCGCCATGTTTGCGGGTGGTTTGCTTTTACAGCGTTCGATCTTCGGTAAATATAATGTGTCATCTGTACGCATCCGGCAATACCAAACATGTAGGGTTTCCGTTATGTTTTGGTACCGTAAAAAAATTCCAAACTTTTTCTATTTTTTAAATTTGTAACACGGCACCATTTTGTGTGACCAATAACTTTTTTGTACTAACACCTACAGACGTCAGTGAGGGTGCAATTTTTATGGGCTGAAGTGTACTTTTTATCGCTAGCAGTTTGAAATGCATGCGATTTTTTTGGTCACTTTTATTCCATTTTTTAAGTGACGTAAAATGACCAAACAACGCAATTTTGGCGTTTGGAATTTTTTTCTTCTACGGTGTTCAGCGTACGGGATAAGTGATGTTATATTTTTATAGATCGGACTTTTTCGAACGCGGCGATACCAAAATGTGTGACTTTTTTTAAATTTTTTTATTGTTTTTATTTGTAAAATGGGGAAAAGGGGTGATTTGAACTTTTAATACTTTTTTTTTGTAATTTAAAACTTTATTTCTTTTTTTTTTTTACTGTAACATTGAGTCCACCTAGGGGGCTTGACCACTAGGTGGCGAAATTGTTGATACAGTCTAATGCAGTGTTTCTCAACTCCAGTCCTCGGGACCCAACAACAGGTCATGTTTTCTGGCTTTACTTAACATTGCACAGGTGATATCATTATTGTCAGTGCATTCTGCACCGGTGATATAATTGCTGTCAGTGCATTCTGTGGGAGATTCTGAAAACATGACCTGTTGGTGGGTCCTGAGGACTGGAGTTGAGAAACACTGGTCTAATGCATTGCATAGATAATGCATTAGACTTTACCAAGATGGCGGTTTCCCCACTTCCTGTCTGAGTTCGGAAGTGGGGCAAACCAGGACATAGCAGTGATGGGAGCGTTCACTGGGCTCCCCGCTGCCATGTCCGGGCGTCGGATCGCTGCATGTATGCTGCGGCGATGCTGATTTTAATTCATTCAGACGCCGCAGCCATTTTTGCCGCGGAATCTGAAGGGTTAAACAGTGCGGGCGGGCGATGCTGCCTGTTCGCGCTGTAACGACTGGGTGTTAGCGGCGTTTAGCCGCTAACACCCGGCGGCTGTGCGGGGGGTTCGCGGAGCAATCCCCCTGCAATGCTTCTTAGGGACCCTGGGACGTACTCATACGTCCAGTGTCCTTAAGGGGTTAATGCCTAAATAATTCAAACTGGACTGAACCACCTCCACCCCTATCTCTTTCTGTTTGACATTGCCTCTACTACCCAGTTGTAATAGTTGGCATTTATAACGATTCACTTTGTATCCTGAAAAGGACCCAAAATACTCTAAAGCATCTAGGACCTTCTTGACCTGGCTCTGGGGATTATCAAGAAATAATAATATATTGTCTGCGAAGCAAACTAGTTTTATTTCTGTTTTACCAACTTTTATTCCCTGATATAACCCTGAATTGAAAATTTACTACTGAAGTCTATATAAACCGCAGGACGGCTTTTTGGCAGTTTTTGTACGATTCTGCTGAAAAACTGCCCATGTCTTTAACATGGTATATGGATTTTGCATACATTGTAAACTGTCCAAAAAACGCAAAACGTGCCAAAAACGTTGATTTTTGAGCTGCTTTTGACGTGCACTGGACAAAAGCATTTGGTTTTAGTGAGTTTTTTGTTCTAGCCTAAAAGGTGCTCTTCCCCAAACCTGGACCATCCCCCTCCTGCTAGCAGGGAGTCCTGTCACAAACCCGGCCATAGCTGCTAGAGTACACAGGTGACATTTTAAAGACTGTTTTCTGGAGTGACCACAAATAAGAGCCAAAGTGAATCTAAACACGAATGTGGTGCAAGTATGTATATCAGTTATTGGTGCAAGGTGTTTTTTTATTTACTTTTAACGCCAGAATTTTGCCACATTTTTTGTGCAGATTTTGGTGCACAATGTCGCATTCTAGCCACTCCCATTTCCTAGTTAGACCTCATCCACTTTTCTGTAAGCCATGCCCACCTCTCAAGCACTGTGCAGAAACTGTCAAGTCCATAATAAATGTGTCTGGGACATGCTATGTCACAAATGTGTCACTTTTTGGTGCATCTTGAGACACTTTTCTAGTGCAACCACATAAGTAAATGAGGGCCATAGTTTTTTTTTTAATTGTTTCCCTCTACAAAAGCTTATAGCTGTAAGGCAATACACATATACATCTGTT
Organism: Phyllomedusa bahiana; assembly: GCA_025379985.1. Lineage (NCBI taxonomy): Eukaryota > Metazoa > Chordata > Amphibia > Anura > Hylidae > Phyllomedusa > Phyllomedusa bahiana. Next base: position 9,979 of record JAODAL010011881.1, on the reverse strand, counting down.
ATTGGCTTTCTTAAACAAATATATATTGTAGAGTAAGGGTAGGTTTTCAGTATGTCAAAGCTTATCAGGCTATACTTTTATGGACTGTCAAAAACAGTGTCCAGGCATAAACATGGCTAGAGGACATTCACTTGGTACACATTTGGTCTATATAAACCTATGGGTGCAATGCAGAATGCTGTATGGCAGAATATCTTTGCTATTCAGAAATATCCTTCTGATGCAGCCTATAAGCATGGTATCTAAAAAGTTTAGCTGAGGATAGTAGGAGGGCAAACAGCCATAAAAGTGATTGCCACATAGACAGCAAGTGGTGCAATTCTCCTAAGTAGTGTATTTGGGGTAAAAAAAAAATATTTAGGAGGATATATTAATTTAAAAGTTAATGAACAGAAAATCAGTAATTATGCTTACTGGTAATTTTGTTTCCTGGAGAGTAGCTTTGTTTCCTGAGAGAGTAGCTTTGGACAGGAAACCTGAGGATAAAAGGAGACTCCCCCTCCAACTACTTCACTGCGTTACTGAGACCAAAAAGGAGCCCCCTAAACATGCACTTAACGGGAAACAGTTATATATTTTCCATCTTATATACACAGATCCCTTTTTTTTTCTTTCACCAATGAGCACTCGGTGCACAAAAAAGAGAGAGGAAAAAAGGGTGGGAATAACTTGCTGCTGTTGTGGTTTGAGGAAACAAATGTACTGGTAAGTGTAATTACCGATTTCCCCTGTACCGACAGCAGCACTTATTACAGAGAATAATTTTAGGGTGGGATGACAGCCTGGAGCACCTTCCTACTAAAGGATAGGTCTGACACCCATTTCAATTCCTCTCTGTGGAAGGAAAGAGTGGCATAATACTGAGGGGCGGGGATCCACATGTGTACTTTGTTAGTTGATCATATTGTTTTATGTTTAAATGGATAATGTTAAAGAGAAAAAGAACAGCTCACTTACATTTTGCAGTTGTTGTGCTCAGTAGATGTGGTGATCGGACGTCCAGCTAGTTCCGTGCTGGGCCAAGTAGTGTGTCCGGCAAACAACACTTAAGATAGATCAGGTGGCAGCACATAATATAAAAATACATGGCACGGGGCAATGAAAAAAACTCATATACGAGTCATACGCACAGACGTGTTTCGATTTAAACAAATCTTCCTCATTGTGCAGATGAAGTTATATTAATGTAGCCCCCTTATATATGTTGTTCAAGCAAAGGGGTTGCCTACTTCATTACTTTAACCCTTAATAGTGCAACATGACCATTAGTTTGCCTTTAAAACAGAACTATCAACACTTAATATACATACAAAATCTAACCAAATATATAAAAACTATTTTTGAAAACTACATCAATCGTATATAGCACACGTTTAATTTAAGCCCTTAACCCACCTGGACATATGGGTACGTCCTGGTGGCGTTAAGGAGTTTTGTAGCAGGATTAAAGCGCGCCGCCGGGTGTTAGCGGCTAATTGCCGCCAACCCTTTAGACGCTGCGGCAAAATGGCCGCGGCGTCTAAATGAATGAAAAACTGTGCCGCGCACCATTCTTCACTCTGATCGGAGTTCCCGCAGTGTAACTGCAGGGATCTGATGCCTGGACATGGCCTTGTGAAGGTCTCCATAGCTGCCATGTTCTTGTTTGCCTCACTTCCTGCCCCAGGCAGGAAAGGGGGAAACGTCATCTTGATACAGCCTAATGTATTGTCTATGCAATGCATTAGGCTGTATTGACGATCGCCCTCCTAGTGGTGAAGCACCCTAAGGGGACTGAATGTTAAAGTAAAAAAAAAAAAGTTTTAAAGATAAAAAAAATTTAAAAAAATTTAAAAATTCAAATCACACCCCTTTCGCCATTTTACAAATAAAAATAATAAAATAATAAAAAAGTTACACATATTTGGTATCGCCGCATCGGGAAAAAAGACGGATCTATTAAAATATAACATCATTTATCAAGTACACTGAACACCGTAGAAGAAGAAAAATTCCAAACGCCAATATTGCGTTTTTTTGGGTCATTTCATGTCCTATAAAAATTGGAATAAAAGTGATCAGAAAATTTGCATGCATTTCATACTGCTAGCAATAAAAAGTATGCTTCAGCCCGCAAAAGATGCACCCTCAATGATGTCCGTAGGTGTTGGTACAAAAAAGTTATTGGTCGCACAAAACGGCGCAGCGGCACAAGTTTCAAATAAAGAAAATGTTTGGAATTGTTTTAGGCCACCAAATCATAACGGAAACCCTACAAGTTTGGTATTGGCAGATGCGTATCAACCTGTAGAATACAGAGAACATATCATTTTCCCCAAAGATTGAATGCCGCAAAAACAAAACTCCTGCAAACATGGCGCAAGTAAAAAATTTTTCCCATTTTGCCTCACTTTGAATTTTTGCGGTTTCCCGGTATATTCTACAGTAATATGAATGACACCTTTGGAAAGTACATCTTGTCCCGCAAAATAAAAGCCCTCATATGTCAATGTAGGTAGAAAAATAAAAACGTTATGGCTTTTGGAAGGCAAGGTGGAGAAAAATGAAGAGTAATATTTATTTCTTTGGAGGTGTTAAAGGGTTAATATTGATACAATAAATCCCATTTCACATTTAGGCTATGTTCACATGGCTTAAAATGGGACGTTTTTCAGTCCGTAATTACGCGCCGTACTGCGCGAATTACGGCTGAAATACGTCCCAGTCATTACGGTAATCCACAGTTCTCATAGAGAACTATGGATTACATCTCCTCTCCCCGCCGGCGAATCCCCCGGGGGGAAGATAAGTGAATTTCAATTTACTAAGCGGCGTATATATGCGCCGCTAGTAATGATAGTCTATGGGCCGGCGAGGTGCCAACCCTCTGCTCCCGCCCCGCCCCCATCCACACGGCGTAATTGCGGGGCGGAATTACGCCCCGCAAATAAGCCGTGAGAGCATAGCCTTAGACTCTCTGGTTGTCGAGTATGTAACCTAAAAATCCATTGTGCCTCCCTCATTAACAATTTTCTTTTTAAGTCACCTCCTCTTTTTTGATTGAATAACTTATTCTATGCCCACTACTTTTATACTAGATGTATTCTGATTGTGTACTTCAATTCAATGTTTAGATACTACTGACATGGTTGTATTCCATATAGGATTTTCGGCATCAGACAAATGACTACTTATTCGTACTTTCAAGTTTGTTGTTGTACATCCTACATCCTAATTTACAATCAATACATGCTATTAAATACATATTTTGTATTGCAGTTTATGTATTGATTAATATTATAACTCATGCCCGTAACATAAGAGCTAAAATTCTGAGTGTTTATCATGTAGTTGCAACAAATACAAATTTTGTGGCCACAACAATGGTTACCTTGAATTTGTAAACACATCGGAGCATTATTTTTAGACAGTAGTACTTGGAGATACAACTTGACTTATTGTTAAACCTCACTTGGGAACAAAATTTATTAATTCTAACAAAATTCTACTTAAATTGTTATTTTTGTACAGAATAGGTAGATTTATTTTATTATTTTAACAATTCGACTATACTGTAATGAATAAGAGGTAGAAAAAGTTATTCCTACTTGTCTTTCCTTATTATTAGTTTGATCGAGTGATTGCTCCAATTTTTGACGAGATATATTTCGTACTATGTTAACCGCCTCAGTGGCAGATGGATTATCATATCCCTTTGTACTTATACGTTCCATAGTTAACTGTTCTTGTATTAGATATTCACTGGAAGTGGTGGTATTTCTTTTGATGTTAGTCAATTCTCCTACTATTACATGTTACTCGAAGACACCAAAGAGGAGAGAATTTCTCGCTATGGATTTTCAATAGGGCAATGTGGTGATGATACCATTGATAACTGTTAGGGTAATATCTAGAACATCCATAGATGTTGGATGTTGTTTATATGTGAATCGTAGGTTCATAGGATTTTTATTAAGAAAGTATATAAAATCTTTGATTTTCTCTTCAGGCCCCTCCCATATCAGAAGGAGGTCGTCAATATAACGGCCATACCACCTGATATGGGAGGAGAAGAGATTGGCATCCGAAAACAAAAAAAGTCTTTTCCCATGAAGCCAGGTACACATTACCCAATGAGGGTTACAATTTAGCCCCCATCGATGCTTCTTTTTGTTGCAAATAACATATTCCATCAAATAGAAAGAAATTATGACTCAACAAAAAATCAACCACCAATATAAGGAACTCTTTTACTGGATCTCTATAATTACTATAATGCTGTAAGAAATATGTTAATCTGTGAGAGAAATGGCATGTATCACAGATGGATATAGTGCCTCTACATCGCATGACAGCCAAAAATAATTTGACTGCCATGCGATACCCTCCAAAACTTTTATGGTGTGTCCCGTGTCCTTAAGGTATCCTGGTATGTGCGGTATTAAGGGCTGTAAATGCGAATCCACCCAAGCTCCCAGCAATTCACCTAAGGATCCAATTCTAGCCACTATTGGTCTTAAGGGCGGTGGAAAGATATTCTTGTGTACCTTTGGCACAGGGTGCAAAATAGGGGTTATGGGATGTTCTTGATATAATTTCTCCGCTAACTGTGTTGTGATGGCACCCATTGTAACCCCTAAATTTAATAGCCTTTTGAAACTCTAATGTAGGAATCCTAGTCAATTCCCTATATGTAGTATGATCTCTCAGCATCTCAACTGTTCATTTTCTATACAATTCAATATCTGGAATCATAATCGCACCGCTCTTGTCCGCTTTTTTTTACTACGATTTGTTTTTTATTCCATAATCTATATAGGGCCTGTTTTTCTTGCTTCGAGATGTTATGATGTATATACTGTGCTCATTTTTTAGTTTGAAGTCGCAATTTAAATCTCGTTCTACCGCCTCTTGAAAATAAACACATACTATGGGACGTGATGCTATCAGATAAAACTTAGGATTAGGTAAATGGAAAATATTCACTCAGGGTGTACTGTGCATTTTTTTGTACCTCATAATGTCAAGTAAGACTCTCTATATTGTTCATTGAGTGAGGTGTTGAGACACCATATCATGTCCTTAAAGGGGTTGTCTCACTACAAAGATTAGCTTTCAACATGTGGGAAACAGTAAATCAAAACATTTTTCAAATATATTGCTTTATTTATTTTGATTTGTTGAGGAGATAAGAGAGATTTTACCTGCTCTGAGTTTCTCTAGGTTACCAACCTGCTCTCTCATTCTCTGTTTGTCTTTTTTGATAGCAGGGAGTGAGTCACCACAGGACAGCACACATGACTGCTGGCAGCTTGAGTGTCATCTGATCTAGCAAACAAAGGAGGCGAATTACTGTTTACTTTAGCTCTGTAGTTTCTCTGCACTTTAGATAAACATTTTCTGCTCTCATGTCAGAGCAATTAGAAGACTCAAGCATGGCCACTTGAGTTTTCAGCTCCCTGAGCCTGTGGAGGAGAAGGAGACCAAAGCACAGAAAAATTTGCTGATTCCTACCAGAAAATAAAGGCAGCAAGGGTGTTAATGTGCCCTGGACATTTCTAGTGAGGTAGAGGATAACTCATCAAAATACAAATGAAGAAGAGTTGTTGAAATCAGCGGCGGCCGGATCGAGGCATACAGTGGTAGCCAAAAGTATTGGCACCCTTGCAATTCTGTAAGATAATACTCAGTTTCTTCCTGAAAATGATTGCAATCACAAATTCTTTTTTATTAAAAATTTTCATTATTTTTGCTTGCAATAAAAAAAACCCAAAAGAGAATGAATAAAAAATCAAATCATTGATCATTTCACACAAAACTCCAAAAAGTTTTGGGGGCCACCCTCAGCCTAATACTTGGAGAAAACCTTTAGCCAAAATAACTGGAAAAAACCGTTTCCGGTAACCATCAAAGAGTTTTCTTACAATTCTCTCTGGAATTTTAGACCATTCTTGTTTGGCAAACGGCTCCAGGTCCCTGAGATTTGAAGGGTGCCTTCTCCAAACTGCCATTTTGAGATCTCACCACAGGTGTTCTAAGGGATTCAGGTCTGGACTCATTGCTGGCCACTTTAGAAGTCTCCGGTGCCTTCTCTCAAACCATTTTCAAAGTGCTTTTTGAAGGGGTTTTTGGGTCATTTCCTGCTGGAAGACCCATGACCTCTGAGGGAGCCCCAGCTTTCTCACACTGGCCCTACATTATGCTGCAAAATTTGTTGGTAGTCTTCAGACTTCCCAAATGCCATGCACACGGTCAAGCAGTCCATGCCAGAGGCAGAAAAAGCAACCCCAAAACATCAGGGAACCTCCGCCATGTTTTGACTGTAGGGACCGTGTTCTTTTCTTTGAATGCCTCTTTTTTTTCCTGTAAACTCAATGTTGATCCTTTTCCCAAAAAGCTCTACTTTTGTCTCATCTGACCAGAGAACATTCTTCCAAAACTTTAGGCTTTCTCGGGTAATTTTGGGAAAAACTCCAGCCTGGCTTTTTTATGTCTCGGGGAAAAGAATGGGGTCTTCCTGGGTATCCTAACCATACAGTCCCTTTTCATTCAGACCGACGTAGTAGGGTTGACACTGTTGTACCCTGGACTGCAGGGCAGCTTGAACTTTTTTGGATGTTAGTCGAGGTTCTTTATCCACCATCCGCACAATCCCTTTCGTTGAAATCTCTCGTCAATGTTTCTTTTCCGTCCAATCTAGGGAGGTTAGCCACAGTGCCATGGGCTTTACACATTCCCATTGGGGTTTCACCTTTCGCACGAGTAGACACAAAGGGAAAATTCAGGTCTTTGGAGATGGACTTGTAGCCTTGAGATTTTTCATGCTTCCTCACAATTTGGGGTCTCAAGTCCTCAGACAGTTCTTTGGTCTTCTTTCTTTTCTCCATGCTCAATGTGGTACACACAAGGAACACAGGACAGAGGTTGAGTCAACTTTGATCCATGTCAACGGCTGCAAGTGTGATTTAGTTATTGCCAACACCTGTTGGTGGCCACAGGTAAGTTACAGGTGCTGTTAATTACACAAATTAGAGAAGCATCACATGATTTTTCAAACAGTGCCAATACTTTTGTCCATCTCCTTTTTTATGTTTGGTGTGGAATTATATCCAATTTGCCTTTATGACATTTTTTTGTGGTTTTCCATTGAAGACAAATTAAATGAAGATGATAATACCAAAAAATTTGTGATTGCAATAGTTTTCAGGAAGAGACTGAGTATTATCTGATAGAATTGCAGGGTGCCAAAACTTTTGGCCACCACTGTAACACCATCTCCACAAGGCAGCCATATCCAATACGCCTGCAGTGGGAGAGAGCAGAGGGACCATGTAACATAACCGGCCCTGTCCAGATCTACAACAGACCGGCAGATCGCGGCGCTACCCGGTTAACACACAGCTCCTGCGGACTTCCCCAATAGCTGTCACTGCCTAGTGACCAACTCCAACGATCCAGCCTGCCCTCAGGAGGAAAAGTAAGTGAGATTGGCTACATGCGATCACCTCATGTACCCGGCTCTTAACATCAGCCAGCCAGAAGGGAGAAGAGGACATTGACAAGCTCTTCAACCTGCCCCATTAGCTGAGATGTCACACTGGATCAGTAGTTCACAAAGCGGACAGTTGCACTTCCTTATCACCTTCCCCCAAAAAGACTCTGCTTATTCCTTCTTTCATTGTATTTTGGATTATCAAGGGCTGTGTGTTCCCCATAAGCATAAACATGGCTGCTTGTTACTTTAGCTTTAAAAGGTTATATTCAGCACTTTTTGTCAGTAAACAGTTGAATTTAGGTGAAAGAATTTTTGTTATGCGTAGTTCTAGCAATGACTTAAGAATAATAGAAGGCATGTTCTTATAAATAACTAACGAATCAAAATGTGATTATTATTGCTTACATCGTGAGTTTATTGTCTTGTCTAATAAAGTGATACTACCTGTTTTCATAATGGCACTCCTACAATTCTATGCTATAGAAACTCTTGCACATCTTTCATAAAGGGAGGATAAAGGAATCTGAATCTGCATGATGACAGGCATAATTTTTCTCGGCTACACATTAATTTGGAAATCGGCACAAAGAGAGTTAAGGTGAATTTTCAGCCTTATCACTACTGCTACCTGGTGTTCAGAAGATAATATTACAGTGTGCTGCTGAATACTGCCACCCTGTGTTCAGAAGATAATATTACAGTGTGCTGCTGAATACTGCCACCTGGTGTTCAGAAGATAATATTACAGTGTGCTGCTGAATACTGCAACCCTGTGTTCAGAAGATAATACTACAGTGTGCTTCTGTATACTACCATCTGGTGTTCAGAAGAGAATTTTACAGTGTGCTGCTGAATACTGCCACCCACTTTTCAGAAGATAATACCGTGTGCTGCTGAAACTGCTATGTGTATATCAGAGTCAGCCCGCCGGGCACCCTGGCACCCCTCAGACTGCCATCTACGCTTTCCGGTGGCTGAGCGTCTGTGGAGAAAGTCAAAGTACCTGCGACTTTCCCCCTACAAATTGGGCCAAACTTCCCAACTGCCCTTCACTGCGCCAAAAAAAAAATTTTCACCCCCTCATCCCCACATTACACAAAAAACCCAAAATGTTTTTTTTGCCCCCTTTCCCACCCCCTCCTCGGGCCCCAAAGCTCAGGCCCCGTCACTGACCTTTGTGCTGAAGACCTGGCCACCCCTTTCAAAGAAAAAATTGACAGTTCCGGAAAACATCACACACAACCCCCAAATAACACCATCCTGTCCCCCCCTGACGTCCTCTAATCTGCTCCAGCCCCCCCCACATCAAAAGAAGAAGGTCCAGGTTTCCCTGTCGCTCCCCCCCCCCCCCTGTCTATGACCCATTCCCCCCCACCTTGTCCATCCTTTTTTAAGCTGTCCCTTCACCTCATAAATCTGTAATTCCTCTCTCCACGGGGATTTTCCCCACCCCCTTTTAAACACGCTTTTTATAACCCCCTTACTAAAAAACCCCTCTCGGGGCCCCTTCTACGTCCCAACTACCGCCCAGCTCAAACCCGCCTTTCTCTAACCCCGGGAAACATGTTACTTCGCATCCACTATCCTCTACTAATTCTTCTTGATCCCTGAATCAGTTTTCCCCCCTTTCACTCCACAGAAAGTTTTGTAAAATTTTTAAATGATTCCACAGCAAAATTCAGGGGAACTATCGTTTCTGTTTTCTTCTGGATCTCTCGCAGCATTTTTAAATGTTGATCACCCCACCCCTAACATGCTCAGTCCATCGGTATCCCGGACACCCCTCTCCTTGGGGCCTTCCACCTCTATGACCCCTCCCTTTAGTGTCTAATTTTCCGGTTCTACCTCCTCTCCTCTTTTCTTTTGTTGGGGCCCCAGGGATCCCTTTTTGGGCCTTCCTCTTTTTACTTACCAGCCCCCCCTTGGACAAACAATCACAATGGGGTTAGTACCATCCTCTACGCTGGAAAATCAACTTTACACTTCCTCCCGAGACAACTCCCCCCCTGCTACAAAACACCAGTGACGTCCCTTTCCCCCTCTCTGACATCAGTCCCCTCTCTATCTAAACAAATCTCACTAAAACGGAACTTTAGCATCCCCCCCATCTACAACCGACCTCCCCTGATTTCTCTCCCGTTGTGGCACCACCATAACTCCTAGGGAGCAGACCCCGGCCCTTGGGGTTTTACTAGATTTAGATTGTCCTTCATTCCATATATCCAATCCCTTTCCCCCCCTTACCCCACCCGGGGGGGTGCTAGGGGGTGTTTTTTTCGGGGGTCGGGCCCCCCAATAAAACACCCGTGCCCCGAGTCGTGCCCCCCTGGCCCCTTTTGCTGCATGTTGGCGGGCGCACATGCGTCGGGCTTTTGCGGAAAGAGCGACCTCCCTGCCCCGAGACGTGTCGGACCCGGGTCGGGGACACGCGGGGCCGGGGTCCCACACGCTGAGGCCCCCCCCCGGCCCCCTAGCCCGCCGGCAGCGTCGCGATGATGTGATGTC